>MNCI01033425.1:7342-30675 GCA_015680685.1 Gnetum montanum
GGGAAGAAAGTAGGGATAGTAGCCTGACCCCCAGGGAAAGTCATCGCCCTTTCGAGGGACACACTTACAATCACCTGCTCCTCGAACTTCTTGAAGGCATTGGAAGCGCCGATGATGTCCTGGAAGACTTCCAAGGACCGGGCCCTGACGGCAAGATCTTGGTAGAGTCTCTGATAAGCAATGCTTTCCCGCTTGTACAAGTGCTTGTGGTCCTTCTCCTTCTGCCCCCATTCTTGAACACTTGTACAATAATCCCTCCAGTCTCGGCTTTTCTGGGCTAGGAGTTCTATCTGCATTTGCTGCTTGACTAACGTGCGACTGGTCTATACGCTGTGTTTGATGGCTATCCAATACCGGAAGTAATCGACAACAGCAGTACGCTAGTCTTCATCCCCTGATGCTCACGCCTGTAGGAAGTCACACCGCAATTTTAAGTCTCCGACCTCTTTGGTCAGAGATTCAACCCTCTGCTCCAACCTCTGCAACCTTTTCCACAGATTCTCATTAACGCCCTTACTCTCCCATAAGGAGCGTGTCGAGCGTAACGCACATTTATGCATTTCCTCATAAATGTGGCGTGGCACGGCTGCTTCATTGGATGGTGGCTCCACTATGTCCAAATCAATGGGCTCAGTGGGATCCCATCGGAGGCGAGCTCCTAACAGAAATAATCATCAGCGTCAATGACACATTACCCTTATGTAACATCACAAACTGACTACAACCATAATGTACCCACTCCAGGTTCGACATGTTCCAGGCGCTCGATCATGTCGCTAACGACGCCTTCCATGAAGGCAAATTTATCAAGGAAGTCTCTCCATGCTCTGCTCACAACGACAGACGTGGGCGCGTCCTCTTCGCCTGTAGTGTAATCCAATTAGAAACCTCACTTATTTACAGAAATCCTGCAAACACGCTAACATATCCATTACCTCTACCGGTGACAGTGGCGATTTCATCGACATCTTCTGTATCCCTTTCCCTTTCACGCACTTGAGTCTGTGCATCACTGGTTCCAGTAGCTAGAGCCTCCTCATGCACCCGAGCCTATACACAGCTCACGCTAACAGCTGGGGCCTCTTCTTCCAAAATTGAGGCCCCCTCCCTACGACTTAGTGTTACTGCCCCCGTCTCAAGGGTCAGTTCTTTCGTAATTTTTACTGGTCATGTCATAGCACCTTAGTATATCAGTACAAAACATCTAAACAAACGTTGCATAATATAATTCTTTCACGCTTACCAGGCGGAAGCTTACTCCGCTAAACTGTGACTGCCACAGTCTGGCCTACGTCACTCTTAGGGGCCTCGACTAGGTGGAGCCTTTTACGCCGAGCTGCAGGTTCTACAATTTCTTCCGGCAAGCGTTTCCCTTGCGAGGCGTCGCCGGTGTACATGGGCATTATCCCGCCTACACTATCGAGGCCTCACACTTGGGGCACCGCCAAACCCTTGGTCATTATAGATAATGACTCCCCGATCCCTTCCGGTGGATCCTGCCCATAGGTAGTGCTGAGGATGTGGGCAATCCAAGGTCTAGAGAACTGGTCTCGGTCTTGCTACACCCAGACCCCATTTCTTTGGATGAACAAAAACTCAGTAAACCGCCGGAGGCAAGCTATGAAGAACACGTAATACACGTTGAAACGAGATTCAAGCTTCTTGCAAAGCTTGATCATCTCATTACGCAGTCCTTTGGCAAAATAGCTTGCCCAGTTGAACTGGGTCCCCTCCTCCAGAACCTCCCGCATAATACGGGTCTGTTCTACAAAAAAGGACTTCCCCTGCGAGAGAGTTTTGGGGAAGGTCTGGGCCCAGAAAAGGGGATAAAGTGTCTTGGCAGCGCCCATCTCGAATTTTTCGTTGGGAAACCCTTTAGTCTCCTTCGAGACCCTTACCCACTCCTTCAGCCAATTCTGGAAAGCTTCGCTCCTCTTCACCTTCTCGCTTACGGGAGGGCCGTCTGAGGGGACGCCAAAGAGATCCGCGAAGAGCTGAGCGTCGATGTTAAAGCTTACGCGCACATTATGTACGTGCATCCAAAAACGCTCGGCCTTTTCGTTGAAGGAGTTGACCAGGGTTAGCATTTCACTGGTGGGGACATCAGGAGTCGCAGCCAAAAATAGGTGCATTAGCCCCGCTGCTCGGATCTTACTAGTCACCGCGACTGTGGCCGCCGAGTGGCTGAGCCAGCGCTGTGCGTCCTTGATGTTGCCGTAATGGAAGAGGACAGCGTTCGTCTCGCGGCTGGAAATTGTAAGGGTAACCTCCCGAGATTCCCTAACTGCACAACATGAAGCACAAATTAACCAAAGTTCCATTACGCAATGTTCGCAATTTACATTATATTACGCAGTACCAACTACACCACAGCCTTACCGGGGCCAAATGGCAACGGAAATGGCGGGAGTTCCCTCTGCACATCCTCGATGGTAAGGGCTGGATCCAAGGTCCAGTCATCGTGCAGCCACCCGAGCCTTTGGCAACTCTCAAAAGCCCTAGCGTAACGGGTGGGGTACTCACGCATGTCAAAGCCAATCTGCTCTATAACGCCAGAGCGCACTTTGCTAGTTGCGGTAAACGCCATTATTGTCGTTTCGGCCCATGATAACACATCGCCATCTCCAACTAACCTGTTGTCCTAAATAAAGAACCTGTACCATACAACATAGGCTTATTTTACATGTTGCACATAGGCTTCTCTTATATTTCACTCCGAAAACAGACATAAAACCAAACAGAAACATAGACAGTTAATAAAATTCGCTTACCCGCCTGCGTAATACACCGTGCCTTGAGGGTTCTGGAAATAGGTCGAGACATGGCGCGCCACGAACAGCGTGTTGTATGCGTGATAACATCTGAACCGAGTCATTCCCCAGATCCAGTTTAAGCTCCGCAACCCTCGGGCTCTAAGTTCTCGGTCCTCGGGGCAACCCATGTCGATGGCCCCGTCTGTCAAGAAGGCTAGAATCCTTTGCGCAGAACCCACCAGTAGGTGCTCTAACAGGGCACCGGCGATGTCATCAGACAAATCAGACCACACAATAATGCTGAAGTTGTGCAGCAAAAATTGCAAAAACTCCAACGCATCCTGTCGAAACCATATTGCCTTCCCTTGCAACTGCATGTGTGGGGGAGGGACATTGGGGACGATGGGTTTTATACAACACAAAACCCCCACGATATCCAGCACAATCAAAGTGGGCTTTAACGCAACGCTGTACAGAAAACCCAATACATACATCAACACCCGCATTTACATTTGCACGACTAATACAAGTAACTTATACATTACACCTAGTTATCCAGGCCGAAATTGCCCAAACCCTTGCAATAATGCAAGGTCCGTCCCTGACAACGGCAATAGACACAACCCCATTAACCCTCGCACTAACCCGAGGTCCACAACTTTGAAATTCACATTCACGCAAACGACACCACGAAAAATATACATTAAGAACAAACGTAAGCATATGAAGAATGGCCTATCGGTTCAAAGGCGTCGGGTCGCAAACATCGACCAACGCCTGCGAAATACGATTTAGATTTTCTTGCACTTCATCAATTTTGGCCAGTTTTGCGTTCTTCCTCTTGGTCTTCGGTGCCATTGCGACGGTTTTCGAATTTTTCACAGCTTAACACCTGCAAACCTTCACAAAATCGCACGCTCTAATCTTTTGCTTTTCCTTCTCTCGATCAAAAATAGTTACGAATTCAAATTCATGATAGCCAACAACCTGTTCTCATCGAAAAACCACTTACTTATATGCAAGGATCACCGACTTGATCTCCGATTTCAGCGGGACTTTCCTAAAACGAAACCTGAAAATCCGGGTGTCAATGCAGCTGATATCACACGCTCCACTGTCCGAAATGATGTTAAACTACCACATCTTATCACCTTGTAATTGGGTTACATTGATTACAGCTTGTCTATAATATTTAAAATTCAGTTCGCCTTCCACGTTCGGCGACATTACATCACTTGTTTCCTAATCATTTACGCACTTGGCAGTTTTGCAAGACAGACGGGAAATGGACGTAAAATTTTCAGCGCCTCTAACTTTGATGGGCCCATACGGGAAGGTAATTAGATAGTTTGACTCCACGCTAGTAGATGTTAACCTTCCTTTAGAAGGCATAACCATAGCTACGTCGGAGACGTCCCCAGAATGGCCAGAACAGTCGACGTGCACACTAGACCTGGAGGCTGGGGACATAACCGAAGACCCCCTCAGTGAGGTCCCTATCGTTACGCATAAGGGTGAGACTAAAACGCTTAAAGTCAGTTCTTTGTTAGACCAAAAAACGCACAACGCTATAAAACAGGTCCTGCAAGACAACATTACTATCTTTGCATGGTCATACGAGGATATGCCTGGGTTAGGTCCCAAGTTAATCCAACATAACATCATCCTAGACCCGCAGATTAAAGCAATTAGGCAAAAGGCACGCAAAATCAAGCCAGAGATCGCGCTAGCCGTGCGTGATGAAATCACCAAGCTATACCAAGCCGGTTTCATCCGTGTGGTCGATTACTCGGACTGGGTATCTAACATTGTAGTCGTACCAAAGAAGACTGGAAGCATACGCATCTGCATAGACTTCCGGGATTTGAATAAGGCCACAATTAAGGATAACTTCCCATTGCCAAGTATCGACCAGCTAGTGGATACAACAGCTGGACATGTGCTTCTGTCCTTCATGGATGGCTTTTCAGGCTATAACCAAATTCGCATTAACCCAGAACATCAACTGACCACGACATTCATGACGCCCTGGGGCACCTTCTGCTACACTATGATGCCTTTTGGTCTGAAGAACGCTGGAGCAACGTACCAACAGGCCATGACATACATCTTCAGTGATTACCTCCTAGGAAGGCTGAATGATTACATAGACGACATAGCTGTCAAGTCTTTGAAGTCGGAGGATCATTCAGGGGACCTGGAGTTAGTCCTTAGAAGATGCTCCAAATACGAGCTCCGGCTTAACCCAAAGAAGTGTGTATTCGGAGTCAAAATCGGACGCATGCTGGGGTTTGTGGTGTTGGAAACCGGCATACGAGTTGACTCTGATAAGGTCAAAGCCATTGTCAAGTTAACACCTCCCATAGACCTCAAGCAATTACGCGGGTTACAGGGACTCTTACAGTTTATACGCCGGTTNGCGTGCGTTTGATAGTTTAAAACAAGAACTGCAACATTTTCCAACGGTTTTCCCGCCACAAAGGGATTTGCCATTTTATATTTACCTCGCAACTTCGGACGTAGCGATAGCAGCGTTACTTTGTCAAAAGAGGGATGATGGGTTGGAAGTGCCCATCTACTACTTGAGTCACGCTCTATGTGCGTACGAAACGAGGTACAACGACGTCGAGCATAGTTGCCTAGCATTAGTTTTTACACTTAAGAAATGTAGGCATTATCTTTTTCGTAGCCAGGTCAACGTCATCTGTAAAAAAAACATTCTTAGAGCCATTACGCATAGCTTATACGAGAGTAGTAAAATAGCTTGCTAGAAGGCTATCACGGCAGAATTCGATCTGCACTATATTGGCCAATCATCTACGAAAGGCCACGCGAAAGCTGAGTAGTTAATAACTGCACCGATTAACAATCAAGCAACTATAGAGCCAGAGTTTCCTGACGAACATGTACATAGTCTAAGCCCTGTCTCGACAGGCCCCGAAGCAACGTTGTACTTTGACGGCGCTTCAACCACTAGAGGTAGCAGTGCTGCCGCTATTATCACGCTATCGCCTGAGGATGTGCATCTACACGCTTATCGCTTGACCTTCCCCTTTACAAACAATGTGGCAGAGTACGAGGGGCTCCTCAGGGGATTACTAACTGCCGGTGAACTCGATGTTCAACACCTGGCGATTAGGGGTGATTCGATGCTTGTCATAAATTAGATCACAGGAGTTTACGCCTACAAGGTTATACATTTGCAGCCCTACTACGAGACGGCTAAAGATCTTCTGAAATGATTCGCGACCACTGATGCCCAGCACGTGCCACGCACAGATAACACACTAGCCGACGCACTAGAAACACTGGCTTTGAATGTGCCTGCACATATTTTTGACACCTGTCTTGCATTGATTACAAACTGCACAGATCCTATCATTCGGATGGCACAAATCTCCTCTCTTCTCGAGGAAAGCACGTCTGAATGGTACGACGACATTAAAGCTTATCTTTTACAGGGCGAGCTACAGTCTGCATTAACACGCAAACAGAAAGACGCAATCCGTAAGCGAGCTAGGCAATACGTCATCATCAGAGACATCACTCTCTGTAGACGCTCCTTTGATGGCATGTTGCTTACTTGCGTTGACAAAGACCAAGCGCAGCACATAGTCGGTGAAGTTCACGAGGGACTGTGCGGCGGCCACATAGCACCACGGACTATGGCCCTAAAAATCCGTCGCTTAGGATACTAATGGCCACGCATGGAAAAAGATTGTTTGACGAAGGTTAAAACCTGTGACACGTGTCAGTGTCACGCAAATCTTATACACGTGTCACCCACAGAATTACATACAACGCANATGGGCCGCAGTTTAGTAGCACGGAAACCAAATCCTTCTGTGATAACCTGGGCATTAGACAATCCTTTTCCTCCCCTTATTACCCGCAAGCGAATGGTCAAGCTGAAGCGACGAACAAAGTGATCATCAATCTACTCAAGAAAATGCTCGATGGCAACAAAAGACGATGGCACGAACAGATCTTCTATGTTCTATGGGCGTACCATACTACGTGTAGGACATCTATGGGTAGTACGCCCTATAGTCTGGTTTATGGGTCTGAAGCAGTGCTGCCTCTCGAGTTGCAAATTCCCTCTCTGAGGATGGTCCTCTCCGCGGTTATAAATGAGGCTCAACACACTGAGTCTCGAATCGCGGATTTGGATTCAGTTGAAGAGAAGCGGATACAGGCTCTTGACACGATTGAAAGGTATCAAGATAAACAGAGACAAAAGCATCGTCACAACCTTCAGCAATGCCCGCTCAAGAAAGGAGATCTTGTTCTCAAGGCTGTGCATGAACCAGTAGGTAAGTTCTCTGCAAACTAGGAAGGCCCTTTCTTGGTGGTGGACATGTACAGCAACGAAGCATTCAAGTTAGCAGACGTCAATGGTAATGAATTAGCAAATCCTATAAATCATGTGTACTTGAAGCAGTATTACATTTAGCAGCATCTACGGTGTCGATAGCAGGTATGGCAATACTCGTCCGCTACGACGTAAAAATGGCACCAGGCATCCGCTACGACGTTAAACTGGCATTGACCATCCGCTACGACGTAAAAATGGCATGCCTTGCACGCGTCCGCCACGACGCTAAACTAGCAAGTTGTAACCGTCCGCTACGACGTAAAATTGGCAATGTTGTACAGGTCCGCCAAGACGAAAAAAAGGCATCTTTTGCACACGTCCGCCACAATGCTAAACTAGTGCAGGTAAGTACCCGTCTGCTGGGACATAAAACTAGCACAGCTCTGTCCTTGGGTCATGACACGAAACTGCCATCCACAGCACGGTCTACTGAGACCATAAATCAGACATACCACCGTCCGCTACGACGTAAAACTAGCACTTCTCAGTCTGCCCGGACTTTAAACTGGGACCATGGTCTGCTGAGACTTAAAACCAGTAACGGTAGTCTACCGGGACTTAAAACTGGGACTTACAGACTGCTACCATGTAAATCAAGCAAGCGTGATCATCTCTGTACAGCTGCACAACCAACGGGGTGGGATACTGGATAGTCCCAGCATCACCACCCCACTAGCATCCTACTGATTCCTCGGATCAGCTGAGAGGCATCTTACTGATCCCTCGGAGATGCCGCTGCCGCGCCCACCACAGTGGTAGTACCTCTGAGAGTTTAGTCTCGCCAGCCGGAGCCCCAACGAAATCCTCGTCGATAACAACCTTGGGAACCTCCGCCAATCATCGCTATCGGACGCCAGCTTCGCAAATTCATCTGGCCGGTTCCCTATACAACTAGTTAGGTGCACTGTGTCTGATGCCTTTTGACGAAGATATGCTGGGCCAATCGTCAAGATTGGCGGCTCTGCCCGCATGCTCCGACTCCTTCTTTACAGCCCAATCGCTCTATCTCGCATCAAAGGATGCTCGTTTTGACAGCCCCGCCTCTTGCTCGCATGAGCAATGGTGTCCTCTACTTTCTTTTGTGGTTGCAGGTTACTTGCCTTGGAGAATGTCGTGCAAAGGTGCGTCCATCTGAGCGGTGAAGTACAACAGCGTGTTGAAATGGCTGCTCGGGTTTGCCCGACCGTCTAGACCTGCATGCCTGTACCTCTCACAAATCCTACCCTTAGCTCTTGTTTCCCTTCATCCCCAACACCCGCTTCCCATACGCAAGTATCCATTTTCCGCACTCACACTAGCAGAGATATCACAGAAGTGATGCGTCATGCTCCTTTTGCACGCATTCCTGCTATAATCAGTGACAGAGAGATCTCAGGCTGACGTGCTACGCTTGTCTGAAAGCATTCCTGTTGACATCAGTGTGCGTACGTTTCTGTGCATTCAGTAAGTGTATTCCATGCTCCTACCATCCTGACCCATGTTATGTCTTCCCCGAACCTGTTTCCCACCATGCCATTCTATCTCCCATTCCCTTCAGCGTTGCTCTTTCATGTTGACAGGGCAATCCTTGAGTAGCCATAGATGGACGCTGTTCTTGCTTCTACCAATCCAGTGTTTCGTATTCTTTGTCAACGTCTTTCGGGTAAGCCCTCCAACCGTCAACAAATAGGGGCCATTGAAACACCGTAAAAAATTCCGAGTCGGCCTCAGGCAAAGATTCACAATTTAGGCAAGGGCACATCTCAGCATTCTAGAGGGGGGAATAAGACAGAGCAACACCAAGAGGCGCGTAGCATCAAGTCCGCAACTTCTTGTGCAGATTCCTAATCTTTCTATGCTTTTGCTGTTTATGCTATATCACGCGACATAGCGTAATGACGCTTAGCGTGATGATGTTTCAACATAGTCCGGCATCAGAAGGATAGTTGCTTCAGCATAGGGAGAAGCTTAAGCAGTGTGATATGCGATTTCTTGTGTATTTTGCTAAGTCTTTCGTTCAAAGACAGGTTTACGCTCTGTTACGCATGGCCGTGTCATAAGCTCTAGAACAGTCAAAGGCAAAGTCTAAGAAAATGCGACTGCTCAATCATACGCTCATCACGCAACGGAGCGTATTGCAGCATATTGCGTCGCCAAACTAGACATTGTTTACGCTTCACTACACATGATTATGTAAGCGAGCGTAAAACGGCTTTAATTCCATTGTTCCCATGTTACGTTACGCTCATACACGCAACACAGCGTGAATGAGCATAATGTAACCCAAGACAGTTGAAACATGCCCAATGCGCGTCTCTTCTTCACACGCACAATACGCGAACGAGCGTATTGTGCATAATCAGGAAGTTTGACGCAAGATTGGTCAAACCAAAAGTGCCCGAAACACGCGAGACACATGTCATCAGGGTTACGTCTTTTCCACGGAGTGTCGCAGCCTATAAATACCCCAGTTGACAAAGATACAGGGGTTGGCAAATCAAAGAAGCAAAGGCATTTTTCTGAGCACCAGAGCACTTATCACTTTTGGAGCAGAGATACAGAGAGCAGCGCCTTGGCAGTTGTTGACAGCATCACCCTACAGCAGAAACAGAGCACAGTTCTCTTTGAGCACTGGTGACCGGAGTAATCATTCTGCTGGGAAGACTCTATTGGTCAGAAACAGTTGATCGGTAGACGTCAGAGCTTGGCCTTCCTTGCATCTCGACTTTAGCCCACGAGGTAGATCAAACTTATGTTTGGACCGTTTTGCTTGTTGTTTTGTGCTTGCTTCACATCTAGTAATCGGGGATTCCCCAGTGTAATTTCTCATACAAAATATACATTTTTCAAGTCAAAGCGCAGATCTTGAAACTACGTGCTTCTCTTATGTCAGCCTCCTTTTATCGTGTTTAGCGTTATCACCGTTGCAATCCATCTACATCGTTTTCCCCTTGTTTTACGATTCCTCGAATCAAATCGTTTTCACGAAATATTCATCGGTTTACTGATTAGTAAGTCCCTGTCTGATCGACAAGACCGTTCAGGGCACCGCGGATTTGTTTTTCCAGCATAGCCCTTGCGCGGATCCGTGGCTAAAACTATGTACACAAAATTTGTTCGGTATTTTCCAGCTGCCGACGTTTTCCGTCGTTACACCTACCAACATGGCAAATAAATCAAAGACACATTTAAATCATTAAATTTTCATTACAAAAATAAGCTTGAATTATCGCATATGGATGTTTATGGACCCTTTGATATAGCTAGTTTAGATAGAAATAAATATTTTTTTCTCATTGTTGATGATTATACTAGAATGTCTTAGCTAAATTGTATTGAAGAAAAGTCTAATGTATTCAAATAATTTAAGACATTTCAAAATCTAGTCAAAACTGAAATAGGGCTTAAAATCAAACTAATAAAAACTAGTAATGAAGGTGAGTTTACCTCAAGTGAGTTTTATGAGCTATGTAGAAATGTAGGTATTAAGAGATAATTTTCATTAGTTAAGATAACAAAGTAAAAGAACATTACGATATTGAAAATGATTTGGTCAATTATGGATGATAAGATCATGTTAAAATACTTATGGAATGAAGTTGTAAGAATAGCAATGTACATTATTAATAAATTTTTGACAAGATTTCATATTGATAAGGCTCCTTATCCAATGTGGTTTGGTAAAAGCACCAATGTTCAATATATTAAAATCTTTGCTAGCAAACATTATATTAAGAATCAAGATAGTATTCATAAGCTTCATAGTTGATGTGATGATGGTCTGTTTATTAGATATTCTAATCAACTAAAAGCTTATTATTTTTTTAAATTTAAGAACATCAAAGCTTGTTAAAACTCTACATATTAAAATTGATGAATTATCAAAAGAAGCCAATAACAAGGTTGAGAAAGGTATGAATGCATCTAATGAAGAAAATGATGATGACATTTTAGGACATCAACAAGCTAGTAAATCTAAATAGAATTAAATAGTTTTTACTAAAGAAAGAGAAATAGAGTAAGAGATTTCTCTTGATGATGGTCCAAAATAAGAACATAAAGATTCATATCTATGTCGGATATTCAAGAAACTCCTATTAGGAAAAGAATAAAAAATATAATACTTGAAGCTATGGATCATGATTTAATAGTATGTTTTCTTGATGTTTCCATTTTTGTAGCATGTAGAGATGTTCTTGAAACTGAAAAGTGGATAAGAGCTATGCATGATGAGATGAAATAGATTATTAAGAACAATGCTTGACAACTAGTCTGATGGCCAAACAAAGCTCATATTATTAAAACCAAGTGGATATTTACAAATAAGCTAAATGTGATAAATTCATCAAGAACAAAGCAAAACTTGTAGTAAAAGGCTTTTCTTAGATTAAAGGGTTTGACCATCAAGATACTTTAACTCTGATTGCAAGATTGGAATGCATCAAAATGCTTTTAGTAATCATAGCATATCAAGAATTTAAGCTTAAGATTTGGGGGGAACAAGCATAAGATTGTGTAGAAAATTTATTAATGCCATGAAATTAAATTTTGAGATGTATATGATGGGAGAGATATCTCATTTTCTAGGGTTTCATATTCAACAACTTAAAGAGGGTACCTTTATTTTCAACATAAAATATATTCAAAAAATGCTTAAATGCTTTGACATAACCAAAGAAAAAACTTTTTATTCTTGTAAATATGTTCTCACAGATATGCAAAAATACCTCCATGAATTAAATGTTTGAATATCCAACTTATGGCTATAAATGATCTTTGAAATAATGTAACTCTTAATAAATCAATGATTATGAAATAAATGAGCATAAACCTCTAATCAAATATAGACATAGCCTACCATTCATGATTTAGAAATGGTAGGGAAATTCATAAACAATAATAAATTTGATGATAAAATTAATAAGATCTAAGAAATGTGAATAAGATCTAGGTGATGCAAGTATACTTGGAATAATCAACAAAGTGTAAAATGGATAATAAATAATAAACCAATATGTGGGAAAGGTTTTGATTTATTTCTTCTCAATAAAAAATGCCTTATTTGATATAATGTCAAAGTTTGTCTCCTAGGGAGGTTGAAGGCTTATAAGACATCATATACAAATTTAAGTTGGAAATTGGATGAATAAACTTCATTTTATGAGTAAAAATAGGGTAGAAATGATGAATTTTGATGCCTTACAAGTTTGCATATGAATGAGAAGCTTGTTGGCATTGTTTGGAATTAGTTAAAGGGTTAAATAGGATCATTGTTGTGTATTTTCCTATAGGTGACATTGGCATTATAGCAAATAATGATAAGGCTAGCCTTGATGATACTGTTTGCACATTTGGCCATTTCATAGAGTAGGTTGGCAGGATCAAATTGGTTAAGAGTTCTTGGAGAAGTTGCAAAAATTTTAGTTAAGAGGAAAAGAATAATTTAACAACAACATTCTTTTAATTTCAGAAAGAAATATATAGGAGCATCATTCCTATAGTAAGCTTATGAATCTCTAAGCAATGAATTTTACAAGGCAGCAATATAGATACATAAATATATTATGCTACACTGGACTTTATGGAACCAAAGTCTAGCGGGATTATGGAGGAAGTCCAATTTTTATATGTATCATTTATATGGTATGAATATGTAGCAAATCAAAGAGCATCTCAATTAAAATTGGTTTTGTTTCCACTGCATTTTGGGAAGCATATCTCTGCAGCAATGCAAATTCGGCAGTCCGGTGCAGGGTAAAGTTGTTTCACCCATAAATTGTCTAAAATTTTGTGGCTATAGTAAACTTCCATGTTCAAAAGATTGCTACACAGCCATCAAGTTTATATCTACACTGATTAAACAAGAAATTAATGTAAGAAATATAAGCATGCAGAGGTAAAAAAAGGAGAAAAACTGAAATAGCGACATCTGTGAAGCAATAGTTTTCCACATTCAGCTGTTGCATCAATGGTAGTTGTTGTATCATTGCTGGAAGGCCAGAGAAAGACAAGGATCAGAAGAAAAAATAGAACAAAGCCAGGTGGGCAGTAGGCGTGACAAAATCGTTGGCTACGCAGTGCTTATCGTGATGCAGTCGGGCACCGGAAAAACTGCCATCGCCATGGGCATGGCCAAGTCCCTGGGAGACGAGACCCCCTTTGCCATGATGGCTGATAGTGAGAGATGAGAAAAATTGAAACCCTCACTCAGGCCTTTCACAAGGCCATCAACATTTGAATCCACACATATCATACACAAAAAACAGAGTCACGTTTCACTAAAACCCCGGTCTCATTACTAGATTTGCTTGCTCCTATTGATGACATCAAGGCATCTCCATCAAATAAAACTACCTCCCCCTCCCCCTTCTCCAGCATATCACATGCCCGTTATGATCAAAAGATGACCACCATTGCCACTGCATCAGCGAGCTCTCATCTGCGCAATGGTCCACGATGTGCAGCTCAGGAGTGATTGCGTCATCATCATGCCTTCAAACCCTACTAGCCTCTGTGCTATTTCATGAATTTCATTGACAACGTGTGGGAATACATTTTTATTGCTGCGTTTTGGTTCTATCTCATTGCTTGAACAACTTCCCAACATGCAGATTCAAAGGGGCGTAACAACTTTCAGTTATCACCGGATGATTTTCCAAAGGGTTTTGATGCAGATACCATTATTAGAACCACTTCAATTAATATGCATTCCAAATGCATGGATATGTACAAAGTTAGGAAACTGCTTCCAAAGAAGACTTCGTAATGGTGAATCTACAAATAACCTTATCAAAAACAACAGCAGTGCCCGACACCGACGCATTCGTTATTGCCATACCAATCCACTGAACATAGCAACAGAGACATGAAGACACAATAAGACAGGTGTACAACTGAATCAGCAGAACCAAGAGATGTTTTAGTCGATGCCAATAAATCAAAGTTGCAGTTTATTCATTGCTAAAGACAAATTCAAAACCCGAATGCACAAAATTGGAGTTACAAAAATAAAATTTTAATTTCACATGGTCTAGTGGTAAAAAGATAATTTCAGCAATTTTTCACATACGATAATGGTATGGAGCCCTTGTTAAAGACCCATCATTAATTTAATTATCCTGAGTGAATTACTAAGGCTTTATACACAATGGGAAATTAAAATTAAATAAAGCTCTCATAATATTGAGGTCTTGAATTTATTTTTCAAAAATTATTGTATAGGTTATTACCTATAAAATATTTGTAATATTTACAAATGTCAATATTAGCATAATTTCCTCCTAACTTTATGTATAACTTCCTAACTAGATTGGCAACAAATATCTCCTAACTAGTTAGGTAAGTTATAACTTCCTTACTTGGGAGAAAAGTTAGCTAAGATATTTTGAAATATGTAAGTACCTTTTGAACCCTATAAAAAGGCTTCAGGGGTAAGAAGAAGATATAGGACACTTGGGGTCTCACTTTGGATTATTGAAAGATTTGTAAAGAAGACATTGTGAAAGATTTCTTGTAAGATGATGTGCTAAAGAAAATTTTTTAGCCTCTTTGTTATAGTCCTATGAGTTATACTTATTGTTTTTTTTTTTTATTTTGTTTAAATTTTTTAGCTAGTGGTTTACATAGTATCATGCTTAGCAAGTAATTTTGGGATTTTTAGATTGCTCTTATTGTTCTTGTTGCATAATAGAAGATTTCTATTAAAATTTTTCCATAGAAGCGCTTGTGTTTGAAAGCCTTAAGGGAATTTTAGTAGTGAATTTGATTATTGTGCAATGTATAAGTACTGCTATTGAGATTGTTGTAAGAGAGCCTCTGCTTGTATTCAAGTTGTTGAACAATTCAATAGTCAAGAGGGTTTAGAAAATCTTTGGTATTTTGATGGGACCAGAATAACTTTATTTTATCTTTAAAGTGAATCTTCATGGTATTTCAATCAGAAATTGTCAAGTCTTTGAAGGTTCTATTGAATGCAATTGTTGACATCTAGCCAAAATGGAGACTCGTACGTGATAGTTTGCATAGCAATTGTTTGGTAGTATATTATGATTGTCCTGAAGAAATTGCTTATTTGAGTCTTGGAAGTTTGAACAATTCGTAGTTATTGAATTTGGGATAGCTTTATTGTGAAGTATTTACTCGTATCATTTTACTTTGTTTAAACATTTGAGGTCTTAACACAAATCTACTTTCTTTTCTATCTATTTCCATTGACTCTTTCTCTATTTCTAGTTTTCTTGTGGAACTATCTCTTTCTCTGGGGAAAATTAGAAGTAGATTCACGGAGTTGTGCTCAAATGTTTTTGCAAAATTTTATTTGTTACAAGTAGGTATTGTAAGGACCGCATAGACTAGGAAATTAAACAAAATAAGAACACTCAACAACTCACAGTACTTAGCAAAGTTGGCTGAATCTCTTTAAGATAAGTCATTTGTAGTTTACAGACAACGCAATCATTTCATTTTTCACAACTGCACACCGCAACAACACATACACATGCTCACATTAGCTATTGAGTCTATTTGGAGGTATCTGGGCCTTGGTGTTGCCAAAGACCAGCAAGCACCTAAATCCTATTCAAGGACACTCGTTGGCGGTCGCGTCCCAAATGGTCACCAACAGATACTAGTACTATTCCAAAAGATGCTAACATTAACATCAGTGTATCCGTGTGTACTATCAAATATATATGTATTAGGACTAAGTTGATAGGATGTTAAGGATGCAAGGATGACTATGAACCACACAAGCAATGTAGGTAGTACAAATGTTGATGCTCTTAGCATCTTTTAAAATTCAAAAAGTATATTTAAATGTTGAGAGATTACCCTAACGTGTGCTAGAACTTAGTATTTATAGGCCTAGGGTTAGAATTATGATTTTGAAATTCATAAGACCTAGAAGTAACAACTCAGATTTCATTTTTGAAAAGCTAAGATCACACACTGAAGATGATGTGGTGATGCAATGTCATCTAACTTCCACTAATCCCACTAATAATCTCATCATGATGTAACAAGATCATCAACATCTCCCAGTGTCACTTATGTGAAACTTGTCATTTCAAACTTTTGAAAGTTATCCAACCTACCAAAACTAATATTTTTCCTCTAAGGCATGATGAGGGCCAACTACTCAAAGCATGTAGAAGCCCAAAATGCCATTGGTGATAGCATTTTTAGGGTATTTTTTCCTAATTACATTGATGCTAATGTTAGGATTAGCTTTAGCATCACCATGATTTTCTAGCCTTGAGGCCATAGAATTTTAGTACTAAAATAAGCTTGACAATATTACACTCAAACCTACTTAGCCCACTGGAACATCAAAAAGATGGGCATAACACTTATGTTACTCTCCCAAATACAAATGCATACCTATGCAAGGATGAGAATGGAAATAAATTTGATTCTACACTTCATAGATCCATTGTGGAGAGTCTTCATTATGTAATAGAAAGTATATCTAATATAGCTTATGTAGTAGGCTTAGTTTCTTGATTTCATAAAGATCCACGAGAATCACATTTAGTAGCAACTAAAAGAATTTTTCACTATTTTAAGAGCACAATAAATTATGGGCTTCAATATCCAACAAGAACAACATTTGAGCCAAACGCTTACACAAATGCTAATTGGGCTGGTAATAAAGATAATAAAAAATATACTAGTGGAAATTGCTAGTTTGTTAGTAAAAACCTTGTATCCGGGTTAAGAAAAAAGTAGATTTCTATTGTATTATCATCAATAGAAGCTAAATATGTACTTGCTTCTCATTGTTGCAAACAAATTTTGTGGATGTGTAAAACTCTAAAGTTCTTTGGTATCATATTTTTTGATTTTATTGTTATTTATTATGATAATAATGTTGTTATTTCCATTTCAAAAAATCATGTTTTCATGACAAAACCAAACATATTAAAATAAAATATCATTTTCCATATGATTAGGTGGAATTGCAAATACTAAAGCTATCTTATATCTCAACAAAAAAGTAAAGAGCTAATATTTTTACAAAATCTTTAAGTAAAGATAGGTTTACATACTTAAAGACATTACTAGGTGTGACTACTCTACCAAAATATACATAAAGATCTAAAACCTCCTAGAATAATTTAGGGATTTTTTTCAAAAATAACAAGCCTAATTGTAGAAATGGAAAAGTTCTTATTATAGAAAGAGTATGGTAATTTTAAGAATTAGCTAAAGAGCCTAGTGCCCATGCGAAGTAGATAGCATTATTAAAACTATACAAAGAAATTCACACATTTTCTCATAGGGATCATGATCAGGAGATGATCTTGATACTAGATTTAGGCATGGTAGATGAAGCAAAGTGAACAAATCATGGGTAAATTATAGGATCTATATATTTTCCTCTAAACATTTCCTCTTTTATTTTTGACTTTCAAATGTTATTGCTCATTGTATCCCCTTCTCTAGACATTCCTACTACTTTCTCATCAGGATTCTCTCTACCCACTTACTAAAATTATCATGAGCTTTCCCTCTTTACTTCTTTCCAACTATATTCTTGTGTGAATGTTTACTAGTACTCAATCTTTCTTAGGCTTGGTAGCTCTTAGTTATTCTCCAAGATTTCAAAAATCTTCTTGATTCATCTAAAAGCATTAGTATCTATCCATGGATATGATGGTTTATTTCGATTAGCTACTTTCATGCTCTCCTTTTTATGTTATCCTTTTGATAGAGATCCATGTGTTGAACTATTTCTTTCTAATACTATTTGTGGGGAAGTTACTTTTCATAGTTTTGAATAAAAAGAGGGAGAATATAATTTCTATATGTAGTGTATTATTTTATTAGGAAAATGAGATAATGTTTTCTCTCATAACTTTACTAAGGTGGTTTGATTCTATGTGACCATAAGAATTTTTTTAAGGTTTTGTTTTGCTTGTAGGTTTTGTTTTGCTTAGTAGTTTACTTTTCAATATTTTGTTCTTGTATGAACTTGTGTGCTATGAATGAGCTTGTAATGTTCTAGATTTTTTCTGCATGGATTGGTTGTATGATTCTATGCTTGGATAACATGATTTATTTGGTTATTTGATATAAGCTTATATGATACAAATTGTTGGAGTGTCAAATTTGTGTCTTTTAATTTTTTAATTTGGTTGAATGATGTTGATGCTTTTTGAATTTTTATTAGCTAATGTCATGTTTTCTTTGAGCCCATTTTCCTTTTTAGTTTTATGCTCTATTCTATTCAAGTTCTATCTATGCATAAGCTATAATGATCTATTTGCCTGATTCATTTGAGCATGTTGAGTTGATGAGATTCTTTGTTGCTTTATTTTCTCCTTAGCTCTAGTTGTGTTCCTTTTTAATCTCAAAAAATGGAAGATTGTTAGATATTTTAAGCTTTCAATATCTTAATGATAGTTGTAGGTATTTTTTAGGGAAGTGAGCTACAAGGCAAGTAATAATTGTAGACCAAAATCCATGTAGAGCTTGCTATTTTATTTGATAATCTTTTTAGCATGGATTTCTAGTTTAATCTTTACTTGTTTAAAAAATAATAGTTATATTTTTCTTAAAGTTGTCTCATTATTTAGCATTGGCTTTGATTTATGTAGCTGTGCAAAAGAAGGAATTATTCTCTTAGCTCTTGTTACATGGCATAAAAGAGAAGTTTAGTTTTTAAAAAGGATTTTTAAGGAGAATCTTGGAGAATCAATTTTGCTATAAAAAACAATCTTAATGTTGACTCAGCTTGTATAGCCATTTTTCTAAAAATAAAGACTTAATGCTAACTTAACTTATGGAACCATTTTTGTTTAAAAAATCTTAACATTGACCCAAAACCTCATTTAAATGATTGAAGCCAAATAAAACCAAAAGGCTATTTATAACTTTATGAGTGGCAAATGTTGGGCTATAGTTTTTTTTCTTAAATAAAGTGTTCAAATGGAAAGAAGGTTAGCTTTATTACATTAGATCTACAATCAAAATTTAGAATGAAAAGGCTCATTCAAGAAGCCTTTCCATGCAAGCTCTAGAGCTAAAATTTAAAACCAAAAAGCTCATTTAAAAATCTTCACTTTGTTAGTTCTAGATCCAAAAAGTTCATCCAGAAAGGCTTACCAAGTTAGCTCTAAAACTAATTTCTAGAACCAAAAAGCTTATTTAAACACCAAAATATAAAAATAAGTTGTGCTTCTTCTCTTGTTTAAATATTTGTTGACCCCTTAACATCAAAAATCTTCTTTTTAGTTAAAAGCTAATCCTATGGAAAAGATAACCCTTTCTAAAAAAAAATCTATTAGGATCATCCCTTCTTTTGAGGTCATGAGCATAACATATCTATATTTAATAAGAAACCTAGCTGAATTAAAAGCTCCACAAGAAACATAAATGTCTAATTTATACTCTGTAAAAAGCCCTAAATAATAAATTGTTTTTTTAGGAAAAGCTATTTATGGAGGAGAGCTTAAGGATGTACTAGTTTAATTGATGTCATAGGCCATCAATATATATTAAAAGAGCTTCAGTCTTCTTCTTAAAGTTAAGCTCAAGACTATGGTAAAGTTTTCTTAAGAAAGGGAAAAACTTTACTTATAATGTTTTTACGAAGAAAGTTAGAAACTATAAATATGTATAAATGCTTATGGTTAAAAGTAAAGCTCTTTATAAAAGTATAAAGCTTATTCAAAATAATAAAAACTCAAAAAAGTTCTATTTTTCTTAAAGGTTAGAAAGCTTAGGGTCATAAATATGTATGGAATATTTTAGAGCTACTTTAGTAAAACCAGAGCTAGTATTGTTATAAGGTAGTAAAGCTAATTAATGAAGATGACAGAGTTGTGCGATATTAAATGAAGCTAGTAAAGAGCTATTATTTATGAGCTAAGCATAGAAAATACAAAGCTATTTTCATTAACGCACAAACTGAAATAACCAATTTCTTCCATTCATGATAAACTTTAATATTTTCTTAAACTTTGTACCCAATAGCAGTAATGGGAAAAGGTGAACAATGGAAATGACTTTCCAACTTGCAACTTCATCTCTACAATGGAAATTAAACAAATATAGCTTCTATCCTCTTAACTCTCTCCTCCTAAAAGATCTATAACACCTTGAAAGAATAGCTCAAATGTGTTTACTATAAAATGAAAACTACAAGCTCATTCTTGTGGATTGTGTTTTGGATTTTTCTCTACCTCAGAATTTTCTTCCTTGCTCCTATTCTTTCTTTATTGTTCTCTTTCTGAAAAATCTCTATTTTTTTCTCAAACTTTGGTGAATTGTATGTCTCTAATTTGAGATAGGATAATGTGTTTCACTTCTAATTTCTTTATCCCTAGGAATTTGAAGAGAGTTTTACAGTTGATAAGGTTAGCCATTCTAGCAACTAAACCACCTTAAAAGCTTTGTCTACTTTGTTATTTTTGTTATAGCTACACATTCTTCTAAGATAATTCTTTTTTAGTTTGGGGTTTTTCATTACATTTGAATTAGCATTTTTTTATACTTGGCCCTAATTCACTCCCCCTCTTAATGCCTTAAGCACTATCAAGGAAACAATAAGTTATTGTTACCTTCTCTTAATACAATTTAAATATATATTACTTGTTTTCCAAATCTTTTAATAAGTTGTTAAATTTTCATTCTTGATTTTTCTAGAACTATATTTTACTAATTGTCTACTTTTTAGTTATTTTATGTATAGGAATGGTGTCTTAGATAGTTTGGGCATGTGTAAAGAAGTTAAGATAATGAGCCTATAAAAGAAGGTTCCTACATTATTCTTCTAGAATTTTTTTCAAAAGGAAGACTGAAAAACATAAAGTAAAGAATGATTGAAAATAATTCATTGAAATTACAAATAAACAATGATCTAGCTCTTCATACATACAAATGGTAAATTTAAGTTCATGTAGCCAACACCATTTTATCGAGATAACACTACGATGATGATGATGAGTTTCTATTTTCTAATTTTGATGCATATTGTTTAATAAATATTAAAAGGCAACATTTGTAATTAACCATAGTATGATATTCATTTAAGATCCACCCTTTGTTGTTAATTTCCAACCTTGGATGAATTAATAACATGATAGGTGGTAGTAGCAATAAAATATGATGGAATGATTCTATAATCATTAGCAACAATGAAAAAAAATCAATAGTAGTAATGAAATGTCAATGCGCAAGAATAAACATTGAAACAGTTCACTAGTGCAGAATGATGGCTACAATTGGAAAATCAAGGATAAAAAACCACACTTTGATACTATGTTAAATTTTAAATTTTAAATAAAAAATAAAGAAAACACATTATGCATAAAGGGGAGGGAACTAAAATCAAAAATAAGATTCCACATTCTAGGAGGGGTGTTTAAACATTAAATAATTAAAATATATATATAGCCCAAAATATATAATCTAATTAGAACTTTATAACTTAGCATTGACCATCAAAATTGATGAGTGGCGAGGTACCCTACACTCAACCATACGAATACGAGCATTACACGTGAGATCCACTCGAACTCCAAGGACTAAGTGCTTACACGCCTTATGGAACACTAAAGGTTAATCAATCGTTGTCTTCCCAGACTTACTTGTATTGTCACGGTTGTATGGTTAAGTAAGTTTGAGGTATATGATTTTTATGTCTTTTATCTTTTTATCACCTATGCTAAGAGAGGAAAGGGTGAAGAGACTAAGTAACTAACTTTCACTAACTAAGCTTTAATTGTCCTAGCATTAGTATCCATTCCCACTTGCTATACACACCCTGAACCAGTGAAATGCTACTAGGATTACCAAACGCTATTCATTACTGGGTTACCAAGCATAGCACACATGCTCGAAGTGGTTATACTAAATGCACTTAACTAGGAGTTGAGGGTTGAGAGAGATTAATTATCTAAGAAAGCATTTAAGCATTTAACATTAATTAAATCCTAATTAGCTTATTCCATGCACTGCAAGGTTTATCATAAAGTTCATCTTTATTTTTGTACACAAATGTGTGCTTAAGCACAATTTTCTCGAATAAAGATCCATTCACTTTGAGACTCCTACTGTGTGCACATGGAAATTATTCTATCTTTGGAATAGTAAAACTGCCAAAGTTTAGCTAAGGGTCTAGATCTAGATAGGAAAACAAGGGAAAGCTGCCTCTTATTTATAGACAAGGTGATAGGCTATGATATCGCGTATGCAATTGTGGCCCATGCGATATCGCGTCCCATCATACCCCCATAACTAAATGAAAACTCATCCTCAAGTTCCTTACAAAATATTGGGAAGGTATGGGATTATTGACTTGAATGACACTAATGGTAGATGGGGTGACATGTGAATGGATCATCATTACAAAACATGGCAAAATTTAGTGTTCATGACAACAAGAGTGAACACTATACATATTTGACATCTAGCCTTATTTGGTTGGGAGAGAAGAGAAAAGAGAAGGGAGAGAGAAAAGAAGAAATAAGAAGTATGTTGCTACCAAAGCCAAGATTGCACTTTTTTTTGTCCATCCATATGCACGCCATCAATCTCATCCTTTGCATAGTTACTTCATCACCAATCCATTCCAAGTGTTTTCTCTAGATCCCATCCGTTGGTGTATGATTTTCATCTGCACACACAACACAGTCTTATATTAGCAAGGGTAAATGAAACATAGTGCAATTGATACCTTGCTTCGGTGTAAGGTCCATTAGCTAAGTTGTGATATGGCTGATATAGATCTGGAAATATAATACTAGTGACTACCTAAGGTGTAGGGGTTAAGAGAAAAATCAAAAAAATTGAACTAGGACCCCCATGATTGAGAGAAAATCTCTGGTAGTGATAGAATGGAAAAAGAGAAGAAATAAGAAAGATGAAGAAAAAGAAACAACGACTATGTCGATAAAATGGATGTCAAAGATGGAAATGAACAAAATAATTGGTGATTGTAGAAATGTTTAAAGGAAAAAAATTAATGGATGCACTAAATAAGAATGTTATGGGTCCTCCCAAAAGCAAGCTCATGCCCTTAATGCCCTAACAATCCCACATTCAAAAAGTCCGTAGGCTTGAGAAATGTCATTTGGAAGCAAGAGTTAAAGTCTTAACCACAAGAGTTTACCAAAAAGAAAACAATGCATCAAACAAAATATGGACTACTAATACAACCGGCAATGAGGTAATAAAGGGGAAAGAAGAGAATGGAATGGAATCTCAAGAATAGGGTGGTGTAC
>MNCI01033431.1:12143-57533 GCA_015680685.1 Gnetum montanum
TAAAATGTCATCCTTGGAGGTGAAGATATTGTCTTCGACTTGAATAGCTGGAATTTTATGGGACGGGTTCCCCCCTTTGAGTAGACGAAAAAAGCTAGTAGTAGCTTGGTCACCCATGTGAAGCCAAGAGAGACGAGCACGAAGATGAGCACCTCTAGCTTCATAGTGATCCATGATACGTAGGTTCTCTTTGGCATGTTTCAAAGGACTAAAGTGAGCCTCAGTAGCCTACTCTTTATTGATAGTATTTTGAAGAAGGGAGATTTCCTTATGAAGGTTGGACTTGTGAGAACTTAGTCGTGAAGCCACCAGTTTACCCGCATGTTTGGAAAACCGTTGGAGGCGGATACAAGCATTATTCCACCAATCAATCCAACCATCTTCACCAAGGGGGTTAGGATGCACATTCCAAATTTGCATCAATAGAGAGCAAAGGGAGGAACTCTGAAGAAAGGCAGTGTTAAAGATATAAAGATCGTTAGAAGAGTAGGAGTTCCCAAAGTGGGAAAGAGACCAATGAATAGGATAATGATCAGACAAGCCTGGGTATAATCTGCTTGGATAGGGGCACCGTTGGTAGAAGTAAAATGAATAAGGGGATTAGTAGATAGATAAACCCGATCCAACCGAGAAGAGATGTAGGAAGCACCATGTCTAGCATTACTCCAAGTGCACCAATTAGAGGTACTAGACGAGGAATAGTTTTCATTAGCTTCGTGCAACTTTAATTGGCGTTTCAACGAGAGCCACTAAGAAAGCTCCCTGTTATCTAAACCACCCCTTTGCCCTCCAATTTTATCCTTAGGATGCTCAATCATGTTAAAGTCCCCTGCAATAATCCAGTTAGCTTTGGGTAAGTTGTGACTGAGCCAATTCCACAAGAGCTTCCGATCAGTTGAGTGACAAGGAGCATAAATGGAGACAATCCCTAAGATCTCATTAGCGTACCGTAATCGAAGCCAACTACAATGCCCTAAAGTGTCGCAACCGTGATCAAGAACAGACTCCTGCCACTTATTGTGGAGAAAAATTATCGCCCCCCCTTTACCATGTTCATGGTGAGTAGGAACATAAGAACTATTGGGAAAAATGCTCTGGCAACAAATTTGAAGATTAAATCCTTGGATTTTAACTTCTTGAAGACAAACAACGTCAAAGGAATGTCTCCGAATATAGTCACGAACTATATATCGTCGACGAGGGTCTGAAAGGCCCCTAACATTCCATGAACAACACTTCATTGGGTTTGTGTAGAAGAAGGAGGATCCTCCTCAACCACCAAGGCCTTAAAAGAATTCCTGGATTCAAAGTTGTTAACTAGAGGACGTCGAGCACTTGGTCTTTTGTTAAAGGACTGGCTAGCACTAGTCGATGATCGGTGCCCTTTAGGGAAGGCACTAAAGATAGGGTTATCACGTGTGACTGAGGCATAAGATTTCCGGGTAACACGCTCCCAGCCACTAGTAGCATCTTTTGGGGCCCCTTCCTGATTAAGAGGAGTCTTAGTAACATTAGTATCATCGGTTCTCATATCATCCACATCGGACACCTTAGAATCCGAAGAAGGAGGTTTAGTTGATTGATCCTCGACATTATCCTTGCCTATGTCCTGAGATATGTTGTGAGATTTTAGTTCTTCACTAACTTGTTCTGCTAAAATTCGCTCAGCTTCAAGCTTGGCCAGTAACTTCGGGCATTGAGCTTTACGGTGGTTCGGATCGAGGCAGTAATAACAACTGTTGGGAAGTGTAAGATATGAGATTTTCTGAACAAAGGTCTTTCCTTTTACATTAACTTCTAGTGAATCAGGACGTGGCTTTTGCATATCGATTTTGACGCACACTCGTCGAGTGGGTCGTGGACGGAAGCCTGAAAAGCTCTCCATTCCGATGACTTCCCCAACTTGTGCAGCAAGGATATCAACATGGGGAGAAAAATGAGGAGGGAGTCCTGGAAATTCGATCCAAACCGGCAAAATACTTTTGCTAGCTTTTGCAGGATCGAAATCCTCCTTCCAGGGTTGAAGGACTAAAAAAGAGCCATAAACATCCCAAATAGACTGTTGTTTCACGAACTCTGCCATAGCCTTAGTTTCAAAAGCAAACAGAAAAAAGCCTTTTGTGAGATTGGAAGCTAAGGTTATTCTAATATTACGGGGTTCCCAAAATTTTTTAACCCAATCTTGGAACACCGAGGCAGGAGGAATCCTACCAGTGAAGAAGCCAATTGTGTATAGGTGAGTAAATGTTTGTACGGTTTGGTCAAAGATGTCTTCCGGAAAATCAAAACGTAAAACAGAATCATTTGCATCCATATTGGTTGAGTTGTCAATAGGCTGTGAGTCAATGTTAATATTGGAGGATTCCATTATTTTACGTTTTTTTCCTCCAACATCAACATCAGAGCAAGAAGACAAAGCGGATTGGGTCATGCAGACCCGTTGAGCCTAAACCTAGCCAATTCAGAAAAGCAAAAAGAAAATATGAAAAAACCAAACAGAACACAATGGAACAAACTCACCAGGTTTATTAACGGATGATAATTTTAGGCAACGCACGCGTGATGATCGCAACCACCTTTGGAGTCCTTCAACGTGCCCCGCCGGAACAATGCATGTCATTTTCAGAAACTCTAATATGGAACGATCGAATTCTCCCCTGATCTGATCTACAATGCCACACGTCGAAGCAGAGACTCGTTACCAGGAATGCAATCTACAGAGATAAACATCCGCAGAGATAAACATCGGCGATCACGAACAGGAATCCTCCAGGTCCGCCACAATTCTACGCGTCTATGTCCGCTGTGCTGTCGATTTCCTGGCTCTTTGCAACAGCAATCAAGACTACTAGGACGTTTTTCGGTAGCCCGAAACACTCACGTAAACCTAATCAAATCTTTGTCTG
Source organism: Gnetum montanum (assembly GCA_015680685.1). Taxonomy (NCBI): domain Eukaryota; kingdom Viridiplantae; phylum Streptophyta; class Gnetopsida; order Gnetales; family Gnetaceae; genus Gnetum; species Gnetum montanum. The sequence goes on from MNCI01033431.1 coordinate 15,050, forward strand.
TACTAACAATATGTAGAGTTGTCTGCAATGATCTGAGAAAACTTGTTTCCATAGATACAAATATTGACAATGAACTAGAAAAGAATTGTTAAATACATATTCAATATCAAAAAATTTAAACTAAACATAAAAAGAAATATAAAAAGAAAAGGAAACATAATGAATAGGGGATGTTACGTAAGGAAACATCTTTACAAACAACTGACCTTACAAACAACTAATCCCACACAAAGGAGGAGGGATACAATTTGGAGATCTACTAGTCACTAAGAATCAATTAAAAACAGGGGCAAATAAGAGTGGTAGAAAATTGGATGAAGCAGAAAAACCCAAAATTCTCCATAATAGTAAGATTCATTGAAGTAGCGTTGTGTCTTCCGCATTCAAATGGATCCATTTTACCATAGCTTTGTAATAAATGATATCCTTATTGTAATAAAATTTGAAAAGACAAGTAATTACTTACTTGAAAAGGACAAGTTGTAATTAGACACAAAGCAGTAGTTTGTAATAATTTGCATCTTTTCTGGAGTTTGACGTAAGGTATTTGTACCCAGAAATTAAAGAACATGTCAATATGGAGTTGCACAATCAATAAAGTAAAGGCGAGTAAAGATGTCAAATAAAGCAGAACAAGAAAGTGACTAGCCATCCCTTTTGTTTAGTTACAAATCTAACCATGGTGGAAGTGTTGGATTACCTCTAAAATATAGATGCTAAAGAATTAATAAAGCATTCTTTTCATATTCTTTTGCATTTTCTTGGTTACATTCTTTATGCATAATATCGAATGTTACATATATTTGATGTTTGTCACGATATCTAAGAATGGGATGTCACAATTGGTATTGAAGTAAATCATGACCCATGAGCCAATAAGAATCAAGGGCTAACTACAATCTAAGATGAACAATGAGTCACAAACTAGGGAGAATCACAAACCATTGCTGGATGTGCATCATGTCCATGTAACCAAAAAGGTTCCTTTCCAGCAACTTTCATGGATGAACCATAGAAGCTACCAAGTCATTTATGTGTCAACCAAGTAATGCCAAATTAGCAAAATATGTCATTTAAGTCTTCCAAAACTATAAAAATTGAACTTGGTAATTTTTGGCCAAAGGCATGTCCAATGTGCAGTATTCTTCAAGACATACTCTTCAAGACAATTCTAACACTATAAATTTCATCTTAAACAAAGTTGTGGTTCAGGAGATATAGCCATTAGGAGTTTCTCATAGAGAGTGCATTAAATAAAATTAAAATGTAAACAAAATTAATGTTTTAAATTAAAATTAATTTTAAAAATTAAAGCAAGGTGTCAAACCCATGACCTACAAGTACCAAGCCCAAAATTTAATCCTTATTCCACTAGCAACCAACCCAACTTGCTTAGGTGTGCTTAATCAACTAATGAAATTCATATATAGGTTAAAATATAAAAACTTTTAACACTTAAAAAAAAGACCTTAGGGATTTCGGCGACCGTGCAGCATGGTACAACCCAACTGCTGCAAAGTGCAACCCAGCCACGCCACGAGGTAGTAAGGCCACCCCAAGCCCAACCGTGGAGCATCGCAACAAGGCTTGAGCGTCACACATGGCAACTAGCCCAGACCACATCCAAGGCCGCACAACACAAGTCTTTTGGCGAGCTATCAGCGCCAGTAGCTATAGCTAAAACGTGTCATCCTCCTCCATCCCTGCAAGTCCAAGTCGTCATTTTTGCCTTCCGTAGGCTGCACCTATCTCCCACCTTTGGTCATCAGTGACCAAGCACGGCGTGTGCCCTCCTATGCCATTGTCGCTGTCCCTGCTTACTCTGACAGCACCCATGGCGCCTGCAGTTTGGTGTCGTGCCTAGCAGCCACACAACCCATGTCTACATACACTGTGAACACCATAGGCCCCTACTGGCCAATGGTCAAGATCACCGCAACTCCCTGTCGGCTAGCAACAAAAATGGCCGTAGGCCCCTACTAGCTAGTGGTTGTCTACACCATAGGTCATGACCGTCTATTGGGAAAAAATCTGGCAACTATAGGAAAAAAAGGTCCGTCAACTGATTGCAAAAAGTGGTTCATCCATAGAAAAATTTTGAATTTTAAAATCCAAATTTAAATTATCAATTATGGTCAACTTGATAGGTTGGCAGTGCAAGAATTGAGAATTCTATAATTAAGCATACTAGTCTTAGAGTAGTATTGGGATGAGTGACCTCTCGAGAAGTCTTAAAATTCATGCCCAAATGCTCAACTTAGAAAGCCCATAACGTTTGATCTTGAAAGCCTTTTTCAATGAACAAAGAGTGAGTCCTAGCAAATTTCACCTTTTCAAATATAATGGTGAAGTCAAATCTACCCAATGTAGCTCTAAAACTTGGTTTTTAATCTTTGCCCTTAAATTGTGCTCGAAGAGCCTCAGTTAGATTTAGCATAACTCATGCATTTTATGTTCATTTTTAACATATGAATAGTTGTTTCTAACATCTTTCAACCTTTTGAATCCAATGGTGATATCCAACTAGTTATTTGAGAAAGTAATAATTAGACAATAATTCACATCGTGCCTTATTAGGCCCATAAACTAGATCAACTAACTTGATCTAGCAATCTAATGGTTAAGACTAAAGAATCTAATATTTTTGGCTATCTTAGACATTTGGATTAAGTGGTTAGGTTATGCTATAATTAGACTTAGCCCACTAACCTCTAGTGTGTCATTAATAACATTGCCAAAGTTCGTGTCCTAAGGGAAATAGAAAGGTCATTGAGAGTGTAGAAAATGTTTGTTGGCCCAACAAATCAAGCAGTTAGAGAAGCAATTGGAAAACTAGAAAATGGCAAGAAAGATTTATACCAATCTAGCTTGCAACCAAATCATTTGACAACAAACATCAACCATCATGAAAATTTATAACCTTGTCCTGACAAGGTATATGATACATGTGAGAAGAAATGAACCAAGAGCAAATCCAAGTATAAGCATGAAGGTCATAACATACAATGTTTTTGCAAGGTCCCAAACCAATGAAAGATGGCACCTACGATGTTCACCTTGGGCCTTAGACTAGCATGAGCGTCGATACCCATGTATATTTAGACTAGCATGAGGAAGAAAGAATGATCAAGATTCCAAAGAAGTCACATAGCCTTAGCATTAGTACTTAAAATGCAATCATCAGGAAGATGTGTATGTATGGTCAACACACCTTTAATCATTAATCCAACATATCTAGATGTTAGACTTTGTCATGTATTTTACTTGATTAACCGAATCAAGAAAAGTTTAAAGTATAAGCTATTCCTAAATAGTATCATTCACCTATGTGAAGACTTTAATGCAAAAGCTATTAATGGAGTTCATCAAATCTAAAAATATGAAAGAGTGAAAGAGCCTTTGAAAGAGGAACCTAATTTGAAGAAGATGTTTCCATCAGTTCATCATATCATTTCATTGGCCAATGCATACTCTGCCTATTTCAAATCCTCAGTAGATAAGTTGAATCGCAAAATACAAGAACAAATAATGCTAATGGATCATATTCATCAAGAACCACAATTCACCAATTATGTTATCATGATTACTGAAGATGAGTTAACATCTTTCTTTATTGAGACTTTAGATTACATTTAGTATGATACCCAATTCTTCCAAGTTACTAAGCTATTAGAGTTAATTCCTAAGGAAGAAGTTGAGGAGCAAGATTGAGTCCTACCATCCCAAACTAGCCCATTCAACTATATCGTCCTTATTGCAGAAGTACAACTACATTTCTTGATCCCAAAGATTGATAAAAATTAGGGAGTTTCTTAACTTTACTTCTACTTCTTATTTCTTATTATTCTTTCTCTTTATTTATTTAATTTATATGTCTAATTTAGGCAATTAAAATATTTTGGTAATACAAGTGGGAAAAGGATTTGTTCTACCTTCACTTAGATAACTAGATATGTGTTACACTTTGTGTAAAGTTAGTTAGGATTGGTGATTAGTGGTTGGTAGACCTTTAATTCACTAATTTTCATGACCTAAAGATTAAGATGAGTTGTTGAAATAATATAATTTATTTTCCTCAAATATTTTTTTGATTTATATTTCATATGCAGAATAAGCATAAGGACTTTAAAATATTCAACCCAATTTTAAAAGGAGAAAGTAAAGCATTAGAGCATTGGAGCATAAAGGGAATATTAGAGCATATAGAAATGTCATCAACATGGATATTGATGAATCATGGTTTGTCAGGTGCTATTATCGAATCCCTATTATCAGGTGCAAGATATCAGGTCTGATGAGTTTGGATATCAGACCCTCGATATCAGACCCTTGATATTGAACCCCCGATATCGGGTACACGATATCGTAGCCTGACAAGTGATATCGGATATATGATATCATAGTTCCCATGTGAGCCTATAAATACACAATTGGGCGCATGGGAAAGTAACAGGAAGTTAGTGTTAGAGTAGGATCCTTTTGTTAGTTTTTCCTCTCAAACCTTTCCCAAGTGCATGCCCGCAGTGTGATTATTGTAATTGTATGAAACCTTTATTCAAGTGTGATGTACTTGGAGACACACATGACAGGCAATAAAGATCGAGATTACTTCATTATTACAGCATTCACTTAATTTTAATTGTTATTTATTGCTTTCATAATTAATATTTCTCTACCCTCATCTCCTATCCCTGTTAGTAAAAATGGAATGAGTACAAATTAATCACAAGCATTTAAGTGTGACTACTTGGTAATCCAGTAGCATACCTAGGACATGCACTTGGTAATCCCAGTGGTAGTGGTACATGAGGTTCAAGTTGTGTATGGATGATTAAGGAACGGATACTCATCACACTTAGGCTAGCTTAGATTCTCTCATTCTATTTCTTCGTAGTTAGATTCTTTCTCTCTCTCCTCCTTAGTTCAATTAAAGTTATTTTCCATTGCCTCTAGGAGTAGCACTAGTTTAGAATCACATCATACACCTCACTCTAAACTAAACCATACGTGACAACATAAATACTAGTCCAAGTGGGAAGACAACGAACTACGATCAACGAGTAACTATCTAGATACCACAACTAGCCCATTTGCGGAGTTCGACCAGATCGTGCATGAACACGTGTATTCATATGGTTGAGTGTAGGAGTACCTCACCACTCATCAGATATGTTTGAGGATGAATGAAAACTAAGTGAGGTTGTCTGTGATATCCCCATTTCTAATTGGAGTTTTTCTGTACAAAGATGGTGTCGTTTTGTAACAAATGATGTATTTATTGTAATAAGACCCAAAAGGATAACAAGACCTGAAAGGGCACGTTGTAATAGTGGGCATGTCATGTGAGGTGATCTTTGGGAAATTGACCTAAGGTATTTATACTTTCAAATTAGAGGTCATGCCAACATGGAGTTGTGGAGCCAATAAAGGTAAGTTACAAGTGCCAAGTGAAGTTACAAGTTAGAAGTCTTTCCCTCGAGTGCCTACAGCAGGAGTCATTAAGTGTACAAATCTTTATTCGAGCATTGTTGTACCTGAGCAAAACAGTGTGTGCGGCAATAAAGATGAGCTTTTTGATAAACCTTGTAGCACTTTGGATAGATTAGCTATTTTATTTAGGCATTTACTATTTTCAATTATTTATTAAATGCTTTCAATTAGTTATTAAATATTTCCTAGTTATTATGTTAATGAGTTAATTAAGTGAGATAGATTACACACATAAGTATGATTGCTTCAAGCATACCACATATTCACTTGGTAATCCTAGTAGCATTATTGCTTGATATGCCTAGTAGCATAGCACTTGGTCACCCAACAGTGGATATGTGGGTTCAAGACGTGTACAAAAAGTGGGATTGGATGCTTATGTTAGGATTAGTTAAATGCTAGTTAATTAGTTAATTTAGATTAGTTAATCAAATTCCTTTTATCTACATTTGAGCACTAACTTATAAAACACAAAATGATAAAAATCAAATGCCTCAGTTACACTTAACCATACCAACAAACATCATAAGTGTAATTGGAAAGACAATGATTGACCTTAAGGTAAGACTTACTTCCTAAAGGACTAGTGCACAAGAAACGATAAAGTATACGGAGTTCGACTAGATCGCACATGAACATTTTGTGATTCATATGGTTAGGCATAGGGGTACCTCGTCACTCATCATTGGTGCCATTGCCAGGGACTTTGTTTTTGGAACATGCATTATTTAGGTTCAACTGAATATCATTAATATCACTGTATGAACCTCAAGGTCAATCTCATTCCCACTATACATAGAGTTATAAAAGCACACTAATAATTTTATTTTGTTTTGCAAAATGTCTTCTTCTTCTCGCAAGCATAAAGATACCAAACCACTGGTCCCACAAGAATGCAATGTGGTATACACTCATCTAGATTAGTTTGTGCTGAATTTCACCTTCATCCTACATCAGGATGAATAGATGAGATGGCATGATATGAAGGGCAACATTTTCTTGTCTCCTGATCAATCTATGCCTGGGATGCTGTTTAAAACTCTTAAGAAGTTGGGCATCTCAGATCTTCATGAAGAATACATTGTGGATGAATATGACACTCAAAATTACTATCCCACTAAAACACAATGCAAGAGAGATCAACGTCATGAGAAACTCCATGAAGATACAAAGGGGAAACATTACACCAATCCCTTGTTCCTACTAACTCAAGATAACATTGAGGATCCTCCTACTGAAGATTCTCAATATGAAGATTCTCCACCCCTTGATACTAGTGACGAGGGTGTGAATCTAAACCTATGATCCACTATCCATAAATTAGGTTTAGGAAAAAGTAACAACCAAGGTAGGGAATCAAGTAAACATTGCAACAACAAGGGATTTAAGAATGGAGATCGTAATAAACATAAGAGTGGTGGTGGACACTGTGGTGGCGATGGCGGTCCACCTTCCTCTTCATCCTCTTCATCCGATTTTGAACATTCCTTTTCATCTAATGGTTCTCATAGAAGCCATTATCGAAACAACCATGATGAAGGTGATCGCTGATATAACAATGACCATGAAGGCCATCAAAACTGAAGGGGTGGCTGAAACCATCATTGGCGTCATCAATGCAGCATGCTGATGAACCTCTATTAGCAACTCAAGTATGCTCAACATTGTGGTGGTAGTGAAAATCCCAACCAAGTATTTGAAGGATAGTCAGATCAAGTGCCTAGACATGAACAATATCCCAAGATTTGAAGGGGAATATAAATATGATTCCCAAACACATCTGCAAGCTTTTCAAGATGCTTTTTCCTTACAAAACATAGAGAATGAGTGGCAGAAACTCAAACTTTTCCCAAGGACACTCAATAAGGAAGCTAAAAGTTGGTACCGGTCCTTAGAACCAGAATCTATCCACAAATGGAGTACCATGTTAGAACTATTCAATAAAAAATATTAGACATACTTCAAAGTTTCTAATTTGAGAAGGCAAATCCAAGGCTAGAAATAGGGAGCACATGAACCCTTAGATGCTACCATGGGTCGATATTATTCACTCTAACACCAATACCCTACCCATGGTTATTGTTAGAGAGAACAACTTCATCATATCATAGATGGGCTTAGAGAAAAAACTAGAAGAACCCTTCAAATGTATGCCCAAGGAAGATTGTTTGAACTGATAGCCCATCAAATCCATAGGCTAATTGAGTAGGTAGCAAAAGAAGAAGATGAGCTACGAAAGAGGGAAACTGCTAAATAGTATAATAGGGACCCATCCATCAAAAAATGAGAAGTCTAATTTTGTGATGAGGAGGAATCACCACTTGATGAAGTGGTGAATAGAAAGACTTTACCTATTCAAAAGTCTATTTATGACATTTCAGCCAAGGTTGACAAGTTATGGGACTCTTTGGATGAAAATTTTCAAACTGCTTTGAAGATTGCTGAGGAATCCAAAGAGTAAAATTGTAGGAGGCAAAAAGAAGCTGAACATGCCTACCAAAGAGGTAAGGTCAAAGCTACTACAATAAAGGAAGTTATGGAGTCTAACTCTAACGATGAAACTGAATGTGACATATGTCAATATGAACATCCCAAGGGATGTTGCCCTATGATGTTACACTTACAAGAGTCTAGAGTGTACACATTGAATCCTCACCTAGCATGTAGGAAAGCTCCTAAAAGATTTCCTTGCCCTTAAGGTAGACCAAGGCAATTCCACCAGCAACAACAAGCTTACTACCCAAGTGGAACTCTTCCACAACCTTATGAACAATACCAATAGTGGTACCAACCACAATCATGGGGAATGCCACTGCCATGACAGTAGTACTCTTATAGGTAACCAAATCCATATAGGTACTATGTTCAGTAGCCCATCTCCCCTACAAGCTCTACAAGTCATACATCATTCCAGCATCACTATTACCCTCTAGAGTATCATCAAACACATTCACCATCTATTTGAGGGAAAAACCCATATTCATATCGTTATCATCCTTCACATCTCTTTAAACCTACACCTCCACCTTCAACCCAATTACCTCTTGCTCCATCTATATAGGGTGAGATTCCTCCATAGCAGCAACAATGAAATGCTACATGGGCTATACACTTACAACTAGTTTTTGAACCAAGTGGTCTAGATAATCGACCAAGGAAAAGGCCTTCCTTCCAATCCAGCAGTCCTCTCTAGCCCTCACAACCTACTTCGACATATCATCCTACATCTCCATCACCCTCATCCTCTACATGAAATACCTTTGAGTGCCCTTCAAACCAAGTGCCCCCTAGGATCCACACTATAATGCTAACCCATGCTATTTCTGACTAGATCAAGGCTAGCAATCTTCCTATGAAAAGATCTGATCTAGGAAGTCCACTCATCTATTTATAGATAGCTAGACATGAGCCATGCAAGGATCATCTTGACTCTAGTTCTAGAGTTAATCTCATCCCCCATGACATGTACAAGGCCTGGAACCTACCACCTTTCAAGAAGAACAACATTCATCTAGAATTAGCAGATCAGTCAATTACTACCCCTCTAGGATTAGTAGAGGACATTGTGACCACAGTTTGTGGGTGGTCCTATCTTGCTGATTTTCTAGTGATCAAGCTGGACAAGTGCAAAAGTGACTTCCCAATCATCATGTGAAGGGCTTAGTTAAGCACAGTCGACGCATGAATGAGTATAATGGATCTATCTCTCAAAATATCTAAGGAAAATTAGTTAGAAAAGATTGAGAAGAAGCGTATTCCATGCATCGTGTACAGCGATAACGGGTGCAATTACGTGCAAAAGATTTGGTCCATCAAGAGCACATAGATTAAGGCATGTAATCAGTGTGCACAAGAACTTAACATTCAAAGGTGTCTGTATGAAGCAGCCACAAAGCAGGAGGGCACCTAGTGGTTGATGGTTGATTCAGATAGCAGCACAATATGCATGAAGACAACTAAGAGCTTAACATGTGCATATGTTGAAGGCATGGATAAAATTGAACAAGTTCATTCCCAACTCTCTAATGAAGATGATGATACCTATTGGGGAGAGTTGGAAATCCCTGGTCACTTTAGGCAAGAGTCCTTAGAGCTCAAAACTTTATTGGTTAGTATGGGGTATGAATTTTTAAAAAATGGTAAAGCAGTCATAATTAATGCCAAACTTGCTTTTGAACATAAAGAAAAGTTGTTAAAGGTGGTAAATAAATTGTAAATAGCCTTTGCTTAGTCATATCCAAAGCTAACAGGAACCAATCCAAGGATATGCTAGCATCACATCTACACCAACCCGACCATGAAGCCTAGAAGGCAGCCATAGAGGCAACTAAACCCCAAATTGAAGCAAATTATTCAGGAGGAGATAGAGCAACTTCTCAAGGTGGGGTTCATCTATCTAATCGTGGATTGTAAGCGGATTAGCCCACTCATAATTGTACTGAAAAAGGATGGTAAATGGCAGGTTTGCATCAACTTCAGGTTGTTGAATATGCAAATGTTTAAGAATCATTTTCCTTTGTCATTTGTAGATTAAGTGTTAGACACCATATCTAGGCATTGTTATTATAGTATCTTAGATGGTTATAGTGGTTATAACCAAATCCAAATTGTGACAGAAGATCAGGCCAAGAAAACATTCACAAGTCCCGGGGGAACTTTTGCATATTGTAAGATGCCATTTGGTCTATGCAATGCCCCCATAACATTTCAACACTTGGTCCTTAGCATCTTTCAACAAAAAATAAGTAGTGGTGTTGAAGTCTTCATGGATGACTTTTCCACTTATGGAGCTACCTTTGAGGAAGCCTTGGACCGACTTGAGCAAGTACTGAAAAGATGTGCAATGAAATGATTTCTTTTTTCTAGTCTTGTAGTCAAACTTGCATTTAATTGTTGTTATTGTTTCATTTAATCTGGCTCACGCACATTCATCCTTGAATCTTACCTTCGCTCTTAATACTTGGTTTCCAATGCATACATCTCTATCACAAGCCCTTATATGAATGCATTATAATCAATTATTTCGAAGCAGCAGAAATGGCAATCTCAGATCTTATGGCAAAGGCAGTGCAAGAGTAATACAAATTATTAGAACAAGAATTAGCTCTTACCATCTCCTTATAGAGATAAGGCTTTAGATCAATTTACCAAAAGAAAAGCATATTTGTAAACTATGCAAATAAAGTATAGAAAATGAAGAACATATCTTTTTATTTTACCCATCTTTGGCTCACATTTAAATAAACTACAATATTAATTATTGATCCTATATGCTTGGTGCATTACATCAATGATGTTTTCAATTTTCTTCAAAAATATGTGGAGGCTTTGTAACCATTTAGTAATCCTTTGTGATTTTATGAAATTAACAAACATTTTCAATTTCTAGAAAATTGTGTTTATTTGCACCTTAACAATTGGCTTTCAATAGTATCTACATATCCACCAAATTTGGATCATTAGCATAATTGTATTAGAAAGAAGGGTACAAAATAGTGCACACAAGCAAAATGCATGAATGATTTTTTTATCATTTGAAGGAAAAAACCTTATAGCAATTTTTCATCATTTTTAGTAAAAAGTTTATTTTATTAAAAAAAATCAAATGTTGATATTTTATGGGTGGATGTAATTGATTTTGGCCTAAATATCTTTTAAAAATATATTTTTTTGAAATGAATGGTTAGGCAAACTATCCCAAAAGGATGCATTATAGCCCAATCCATTTATATAAGAAGGAACAAAATGAAGAAAAGGAGGAAAAATGATGAAACCAATACAAGAAAGCTTTGATGAATGAAGGATTAAATGAATAATTAAATGATTTGATGAATTCTAGAAATTTTCTAAAGTCTACAAATTAAATAATCAATTGTCATCCATTCTCATAGCTTCTTCTTACCATTCTCTATCATAACTCTCATGATTCTCTCTACTCTTTACTCACATCAACATTCTGATTACTAGTCACCATCATTAGTTTCATTCTCTCATTATCCTCTTATTAATTTCCTAAAATATCTCATGAACTCATTAATTTGTCAATATTAAGTGGGTGAAGAGTCACTTTTAAGAGGTACCTTTTCAAGCCAAATTTAACTAATCAAATGACATCCAATTAATTTAAAATTTTATTAATAGATAGAACCTTTCAAGAGCTTTCCAACAAGCCCAAGGTCAAGTCAAAATGCGTATTAGTGAAAAAGTTATAGCCTCTCAAAATTTGTAAAAAAAGTGTAAAACCATCTATATAGAAATCTTGCATCTTCAAGATGTGTACAAGAAGTCCCTCTTAATATCAAAAGATATATTTCAACTTTGAAGATATCTTTCCAAAGTTAGTAGACATATTTCTAAAGAGTAAGAAAATAATCAAGATCAGCTTCTGTTATACTTAAAATAATTAAAGAATTGGAATACCAATTTCAATTTGGGACCAAATAATTAAAGAATTTGATAAATCAAGGTTGGAAACAATCTTGATAAATAAATAATTTGATAAGCCAAGGTTGAAAACATTCTTAATGATGAAGAATTCCAATAATAATGAAGAAAGTACCTCTTGTACGCATAAAAGTGGATTTGTTAAATAATTAATGCAAGATGATAAAATATCTTCATAATAATAAAAGAAGGGACTATTAAAAATTCATAAATGATAGAGAATTACCTCCAAAATATATAAAGGAATATTTGTCAAAAAAATTTATTGAACATGCAAAATATACTTCCATGATATCAAAAAAGGATCTCTTTAAAAATTCATGAAGCATGAAGAAATTACCATCAATATTGATGAGCCACAATATCGAGTACCTGATATCATCTCCTACCTTATCTTCTATAAATAAGAGGCAACACCCTTTGTTCCCAATAGTTAGACTTAGACCTTAGCCAAAATCTTGCAGTTTTACCATTCCAGAGTTAGAATAATTTCTTTGTGCCCATAGTAGGAGTCATAGAGTGAACGGATCTTTATTCGAGAAAATTGTACCTCAGCACACATTTGTGTATGGCAACAAAGACGAACTTTATGATAAACCTTGAAGCATATAGATTAAGTTAATTAGTAATTAATTATTGATTGAATGTTTAATTTTTCCTAGTTAATTAATCTCTCTCTCAACCTTCGATCCTCTTAGTTAACTACACTCAGTACGACCACTTCGAGCATGCGTGTAGTGCTTGGTAACCCAGTAACGATTAGCATTTGGTAATCCCAGCAGCGTTGCACTGGTTCAGGATGTGTTTGGAAAGTGGGAACGGATACTGGTGTTAGGAACTATTAGAACTTAGTTAGTGAATAGTTAATGAAAGTTAGTCACTTAGTTCTCTTTCCCTTTCCCTTATTAGCAGAAGACATCAAAAAGATAAAAGTTATAAAAATCATATACCTCAAGCTTACTTAATCATACAATCATGACAATACAAGTAAGTTTGGGAAGAAAACGAATGATTAACCTTGAGTGTTCCATTAATGTGTGTAAGCACTTAGTCCTTGGAGTTCGACCCGATCGCACATGAGATGCTCGTATTCGTATGGTTGAGTGTAGGGATACCTCGCCACTCATCATTGGTGCCATTGCCATGGACTTAGTTGTTTGTGCGTTGCGTAGAACATAGGAATAGGAAGTCATCCATATTGTTGGAACATTAGAACGAACCCTTAGGGTTAATCAAAGAAAGATAAGACAATGGTACATCACACACCGAATAAGACAAAAATGTCTTCTTCTTCACATAAGAGCATTTCATTGCCTAGGACTAACACAAGAGACAGTCGGTGACATCATACACGTAACCAAGATCCACCAGTTCCTCAATAGTTTTGGGTGGTATATACTCATCACGATGAGTATGTACTTGATTTCACGTTTATTCTCCACCAAGATGAACAACTACGTTGGAGAGACTTGGAGGGTAACATAGTGTTACCTCCAGACCGATCAGTCCCCAACATGCTCCTTCGTGCTCTCACACGAATAGGCATGTCGCTTTTATATGCGGAATACATTGCATGTGTTCATGACATAAGGGACTATCATCCCACAGAAGTGCAACATCAAAGGGACTTGCAACAGCAGAGTTACCACACATCCTTGAAGGGTAAATGACCCCATAATGCTCCGCACGTCTTGAGTGAAATTGAGGGTGGTGAACTTGCCTCAACAGGTTCCCCACAAAATGATGTTCCCCCTCCTAACGATGGTTAGGAGGTGGTGTATCAGAACCTCCACTCCACTATTCACAACCTTGGTTCTGATACCGACAAACACGAAGTGTTCAACGAGGGAACACGAACACACGATAAGGGTGGATGTTCTGATCGTGATCACGATCAAGGCCAAGACCACCAAAGAGAAGGTAGGAAACACCATCATGGTGATGGTTCTCCTTCTTCTTCACCTTCATTGTCACACTCACCCTCTCTTTCAGTGTCTGGACGTAGTCATAAGGAAGCCTATCATGAGGATAAAGGAAAACAAAGTCAAAAACATCGACAAGATAGTCGAGAACGAGGACGAGGAAACTCTAGGAAATCAAGGCATAGAAGAAGGGAGATTAGGGAACTGCATAGACACCATAGACGCTATGAACGAGATGATAACAAAGAACCCCTAGTCACAACTAGAAGCATGCTAGATATAATGGAGGCCATAAGAGTTCCAACAAGGCACCAAAAGAATAGTAGGATCAAGAGGTTAGACATGAATAACATCCCATGATTTGAAGGGGGATACAACACTGATCCTCAAAATCATTTACAAGCATTCCATGATGCATGTGCCTTGCAAAACATAGAGAATGAATGGAAAAAACTAAAGTTTTTCCCAAGCACACTAGTGAAAGAAGCGGAAAGTTGGTACCAATCCTTAGAACCAAAATCGATTCGGAGGTGGAGTACAATGTTAGAACTATTTAATGATGATGGGATGTGATATCTCATGGGCCGTGATATTGCATCCATGATATCGTGTTGGCCCCTACGATATCGTGTACGTAATATTGCAGCCCATCGTCTTTTCTATAAATAAGAGGTAGCTTTTCCTTGTTTCCACATCTAGATCTAGACCCTTAACTAAACTCTGGCAGTTTTACCGTTCTAGAGATAGAATAATTTCCATGTGCCCATAGTAGGAGTCTCAAAGTGAATGGATCTTTATTCGAGCAAATTGTACCTAAGCACACATTTGTGTACGAAAATAAAGATGAACTTTTTGATAAGCCCTGCAGTGCTTGGACGAAGCTAATTAGGATTTAATTAATGTTAAATGCTTAATTGCTTTCTTAGATAATTAATCTCTCTCAACCCTCAACTCCTAGTTAAGTGCATTCAGTATGACTGCTTCGAGCACGTGTGCTACGCTTGGTAACCTAGTAATGAATAGCGTTTAGTAATCCCAGTAGCGTTGCACTGGTTCAGGGTGTGTACGACAAGTGGAAATAGATACTGATGCTAGGATAATTAAAGATTAGATAGTGAAAGTTAGTTACTTAGTCTCTTCACCCTTTCCCCTCTTAGCATAGGCGATAAAAAGATAAAAGACATAAAAATCATATACCGTAGACTTACTTAACCATATAACCATGACAATACGAGTAAGTCTGGGAAGATAATGATTGATTAACCTCAAGTGTTCCATTAGGGTGCGTAAGCACTTAGTCCTTGGAGTTTGACCGGATCGCGCGTGTAACACTCATATTCGTATGGTTAAGTGTAGGGGTACATTGCCACTCATCAAATGATAAGTACCAAATGTACTCCCGAGTGTCTAACCTATGAAAGAAAATCCAAGGATGGAAGAAAGGAAATTATGAACCCTTGGATGCTGCCATGGGCTGCTATTATGAACTATTACATCATTGTCCTAGCCATGGTTACTCGCAGCAGGATCAACTACACCATCTCATGGATGGACTTAGGCATGAAACAAGAAGAACCCTTGGAACATATGCCCAAGGAAGATTATCAGAGCTTAGGTCTCATCAAATTCATAGATTTCTAGAGCAAGTCGCCAAAGAAGAAGGTGAGCTACGAAAGAGAGAAAGTGCAGAAGAGTACAACCACGATCCTTCCCTCTAAAAAAGGAGAGTGAGATTCTGTGAGGAGGAAGAAGAGTCACCACTCGAAGAGATGGTGAATAGGAAAACCTTCCTACTCCAAAAATTAACAACAAAAGTATTGGCAAAGGTAGACCAAATGTGGGACTCCTTGGATAGTAGGTTTGAAACTATTCCTAAAATTGTAGAGGAGTCTAAGGAGTGAGGTAGTGACTATGACAAAAAGAAAAAGTGAGAAGTGGACAATGCACGTAACAAGGGTAAGGGAGAAATGGCCATCACTGAAGAGGTTGTGGATTCAGACATGGAAAATGACAATGGATGTGAGATATGCCAAAACTACCATCCTAAGGTATGTTGCCCAGTGATCTCACATCTACAAGAGTCTAGGGTGTATGCACTCAACCCACAACTTAATAAATGGCAAGCACCCCGATGATTACCTTATCCCCAAGGTAACCCAAGGTAGTTCCACCAATCGTCAACATATTATCCAAGTGGAACTCCACCACAACCCATTGAGTAACATCAATAGTGGCAATACCCACAGTCATGGGGATGCCACCACCAAGGCAACAATACCCCTATCAGCAACTGGATCCATATGGCTACTACATGCAGCATCCAATCTCTCCACGTGGCTGTGTTGGTCACGTTACACCACAACATCACTACCAAGCCTGGGAGTATTATAGGACTCCATCTCCTAGGGGAGATAACCCACAAACATACCATCCTCCAAATCCATCTACAACTCTCACACTGATAGCTCCATTACCACCTGCTCCAGCAATGCAAGGGGAAATCCCTACTCAACCACAGCAATGCAATGCCACGAGGGCTATGAAATCTCAACCTGCAGTTGGTTCTGACAACCTTATGAAGAAAAGACCTTTCTTTAGAACCAATATTCCAACCAAGCCCTCACAACCACAAGAGGTTGAACCTCTAAATGCCTCTCCATCAAATAAGGCTTTAGAGTTCCCTTCAAACCAAACACTGAGCTCAACGCATACGGTTATGTTAACACATGTCGTTACTAACTAGATTAAGGTGGGACACCTTCCTAGGAAATTCTTTGATCCTGAAAGCCCTCTAATCTATCTCCAAGTCACTGGGAATGAACCATGTAAAGTTCTTCTGGACTCAGGTTCTGAAGTCAATTTAATATTACAAGAGATGTACAAAGCTTGGAACCTGCCTCCATTAAGGAAGAGCAATATTTGCCTAGAGCTGGTCGACTAGTCCATCACTATTCCCTTGGGACTAGTGGAGGACATCGTTGCCACCGTGTGTGGGTGGTCGTACCCAGCTGATTTCCTAGTGATACAAGTAAACAATGGTAAAGGGGACTTCCCAATAATAATGGAAAGGGTATGACTAAGTACTGTAGATGCATGCCTAGGAATCCGTGATCTTTCCCTGGAGATATCTAAGAAGAACACTTTTGGAAATATTGAAAAGAAGAAGGTTCCATGCATCACATATAGTGATACAAGGTGCCATTATGTGCAGAGATAAGGGGTTGAGCAAAGTTTAGCATTGCTTGCATGCAATCGGTGTGCACAAGACATTAACCCATAAAAGTGCCTATATGCAGCAGCCATAAGACAAAGAGACACCTAGTGGCTGATAGCTAATTAGGAGAGAAACTTACTAATGTGCATGGAACTCACTGAGGGAATAACTTGTGCTCACGTCAAAAGCATAGATGCACTAGAGCAAGTTCGTTGGATCTCCTCCTTCCAACTCAGTCATGGGGTAGATGGCCACCTCTACGGATCATTTTAGGCTGTACACCACCTTGTTCTTGGGACTCCATTCCATTATTTTGTTCCCATCATTCTTTCTCCATTTTCCACCTCATTGCTGGTTGTATCAATCGTCTATATTTTGGTTGATGCATTGTTTTCTTTTTGGTAAATTTTTGTGGTTAAGACTTTAACTCTTGCTTCCGAATGAAATTTCCAAATCCTATGGACTCTTTGAATGTGGGTTTGTCAGGGCATAACAGGCATGAGCTTGCTTTGGGGAGGACCCAACGGAATTCCTATTTGGCGCATCAGTTAACTTCTTTCCCTTAAACATTTCTACAATCAACATTTGTTTTGTTCATTCCCACTTTTGACATCCATTTTATTGGTGTTTCCAGTGTTTATTTCTCTCCATATTTCTTATTCCTTATCTTTTTCCATTCTATCGCTACCGGAGGATAGCTCTTAGTCATGGGGGTCCTGGTCCAATTTTTTCAATTTTCTCCTAACCCCTACACCTTGGGTAGTCACTAGTGTTATATCTCTAGAATCCATATTAGCCATATCACAACTCAGCCAATGGACCTTACACTGAGGCAAGGTATCAATTGTATTGTGACTTATCCTTGCTCATATGTGATTGTGTTGTGTGTGCAAATGGAAATCATACAACAATGGACTGGACCTGGAGGAAACACTTAGGATGGACTGGTGATGAAATGATTGTGCAAGGAACAAGATTGATGGTGCACTCATGGATGAACAATGGAAGATGTAATCTTGGCGTCAGCAGCAACACGTCTTCTCCTTTTCTCTCTATCTTCTCTCTCAGCTGCCAAATAAGGCCAGATGTCAAATGTGCATAGTTTTCATTCTTGTAGTCATGAACACTAATGTTGCCATGTATTGTAATGTTGGTCCGTTCACATGTCACCCATATACCATTAGTGTCATTCAAGCCAATAATCCCATACCTTCCCAATATTTTGTAAGGAACTCGAGGATGATTTTTCATTCAGTCATGGGGGTATGATGAGCCACGATATTGCATCTGCCATGCGATATTGCGTCCTGCCTCATCTTCTATAAATAAGAGGTGGCGCCCTTTGTTCCTGATAGTTAGACTTAGACCTTAGCCAAACTCTTGCAGTTTTACCATTCCAGAGTTAGAATAATTTCTGTGTGCCCGCAGTAGGAGTCATAGAGTGAATGGATCTTTATTTGAGCAAATTGTACCTCAGCACACATTTGTATACGACAATAAAGACAAAATTTATGATAAACCTTGCAGCATACAAATTAAGTTAATTAGTAATTAATTATTGATTGAATGTTTAATGCTTTCCTAGTTAATTAATCTCTCTCTCAACCTTTGATCCTTTTAGTTAAGTATACTTAGTACGACCACTTCGAGCATGCATGTAGCGCTTGGTAACCTAGTAATGATTAGCGTTTGGTAATCCCAGTAGCATTGCACTGGTTTAGAATGTGTTCGGCAAGTGGGAACGGATACTAGTGTTAGCAACTATGAGAACTTAGTTAGTGAATAGTTAATGAAATTTAGTCACTTAGTTCTTTTTCCCTTTCCTTTATTAGCATAAGACATCAAAAAGATACAAGTTATAAAAATCATATACCTCAAGCTTACTTAACCATACAACCTTGACAATACAAGTAAGTTTGGGAAGACAATAATTGATTAACCCAGAGTGTTCCATTAAGGCGTGTAAGCACTTAGTCCTTGGATTTCGACCGGATCGGGCGTGAGATGCTCGTATTCGTATGGTTGAGTGTAGGGGTACCTAGCCACTCATCAAATATGCATAAAGAAACATTTGTATCATCAAGATGATTAACAAGATTGATTATTGGTTAAAGCATGAAGATCAATACTGATTACACTTCCAATTACCCCCTAAGCAAGGGATTACTGGAACATAAGTCTCTAGAAATATCATTTGGAAGCAAGAGTTAAAGTATTAACCACAAGAGTATATCGAAAATAAAATAATGCATCCACCAAAATATGGACTACTGATACAACCAACAATGAGGTGATAAATGGAGAAAGAAGGATGGAAAGAAGAGAATGGAGTGGAATCTTAAGAATAAGGTGGTGTACAACCCCTTGTGTATTAATGGTTAATGTGACTTAGTAGATCCCATTCCACATCTAGCCTCAAACAAACCACATTCAGAGACTTCGCATTAATACATTCGGCCCATCCATCCACTTGAAGTAACAAGAATTCCTTCACCATAGAGCCACCACCATTCCAACGAAACGAAAGAGGAGAAAGTAGGAAGCAAGAAGGGCCTTAGTTAGAGGGAACATGTTTATTTTAGTTCTATAACCAGT
Organism: Gnetum montanum; assembly: GCA_015680685.1. NCBI lineage: Eukaryota > Viridiplantae > Streptophyta > Gnetopsida > Gnetales > Gnetaceae > Gnetum > Gnetum montanum. The sequence continues at coordinate 34,715 of MNCI01033431.1, forward strand.
GCTTATAGCTCAAATTATTATTTCATCTAAGGGGTGTGCTTTGAATTCTCACTATTTTTTTTTGTGTTTTTGGGTGAGAACCACACTATGCAAAGACTTATTATTTTTATTTGCTCAGCTTCTTGATAATGGGGCAACGTTGAAATAGTAAGAAAACTCAAGAAGAAAACATCCAAGCACCCAAGAGAATGGCCAGCACAAGTGCATCAAGTTCCCTTAAAGTCAAACCCTTTTCAATCCTTAAGTCCTTCCTTAGTTTGAGAAATACCTAGTCATCGATTCGTTGATAGTTCTTATTATAAAAAAGGTGACTGTACAGTTCCAAGCCAAGAGAGACCATAGAAATTTATGGATGTGTAGATGATGTGAACTCATTGCCTGCTATATCAAAAGAACCATACCTTAGTATCAACATCATAACTTAAAGGTAAAAACCAAATGTTAGCAATCAGTGGAATACAATTCATACCACCATCAAAGCACTTATTAGGTAACGAATCAAACAAAGTAATCAAAGACACACAAAGAAATTAAAAAGTGTAAATGATGTTGTAAAATAAAAATAAGAAAAGTTAAAGAAATTTGTAAAACAAAAAATGTGTAAAACAAAAATGTGTAAAACAAAAACTTAAAAAGAAACTGAGGGCCTCCAATGATCAACATAGGTGGCCATCTCCCCCATGACTGAATTGAAAGGGAGAGATCCAAAATAATGAGTGCTTGTTTGAATTTCTTAGAAGTGTCCAACTTCTCCCAATTGATGTTTGTAGATTAAGGGTTGGAAGTTGGCAATGCTCTTTCTCTAGTGTATCTATGCTTCTGATGTGAGCACAAGTTGGTCCCCCAGTTAGTTCCATGCACATTGATGAGTTGCTCTCTTGATTAGCTGTCAACCACTGGGGGTTTTCTTGTTGTATGGTTGCTACATACAGGCACTTATGTATGTTAACTTCTTGGGCACACCTGTTGCATGCAAGAAATGCTGAACATTCCTATACACCATCAACCTATGTGTCACTGTATGTGATGCATGGAACCTTCTACTTCTCAATCTTCCCATAAGTGTTTTCTTTAGATATCTTTAGGGAAAGATCACAGATTCCTAGGCATGCATTTACAGTACTTAGCCATGCCCTTCCAATTATTATTGGGAAGTCCCCTCTGTCATTGTTGACTTATATCACTAGGAAATTAGCTAGGTATGACCAACCACACATAGTGGTAACAATGTCCTCCACCAGTCCCAAGGGAATAGTGATGAACTGGTCATCCAGCTCTAAGCAAATATTGCTCTTCTTTAGTGGAGGCAGGTTCCAGGCTTTATACATTTCTTGCGATATCAAGTTGACTTTGGAACCTGAGTCAAGAAGAGCTTTACATGGTTCATTCCGAACAACTTGGAGGTAGATTAGGGGACTTTCAAGATCATAAAATTTCCTGGGAAGGTGGCCCACCTTGATCCAGTCAGTGACGGTATGTGTTAACATAACCGTATGCGTTGAGCTCTGTTGTTGGTGTGAAGGGAGCTCCAAAGCCTTATTTGATGGAGGAGTGTGCACAGGCTCAACTGCTTGTGGTTGTGAGAGCTTGTTTGGGCTTTTGGTTCTGAAGAAAGGTCTTCTCTTCATGCGGTTGTCAAAAACAGCACTGAGTTAAAGGTTTATAGCTCTCGTAGCATTACATTGCTATGGTTGAGTGGGAAGTTCCCCTTGCATTGCTGGAGTAGGTGGTAGTGGAGCTATCGGTGTGAGAGTGGCGGATGGATTAAGAGGATGGTATGCATGTGGTGTGTCTCTCCCAGGAGAAGGAGTCCTATAATACTTCCGAGATTGGTAGTAACATGGTGGTGTCACACGACCAACAAAGTCATGTGGAGAGATTGGCTGCTGCACGTAGTAGCCATATGGATTCGGTTGCCGGTAAGGGTATTGTTGTCTCGATGGTGGCATCCCCCATGACTGTGGGTATTACCACTGCTAATGTTATTCGATAGGTTGTGGTGGAGTTCCACTTGGATAATACGTTAAGTATTGGTGGAACTGCCTTGGGTTACCTTGGGGATAAGGTAATTGTTGGGGTGCTTGTCATTTGTTAAGTCTTGTGTTGAGTGCATACACCCTAGACTCTTGTAGGTGTGAGATTATCAGGCAACATTCCTTAGGATGATCATATTGGCATATCTCACATCCACTATCATTGTCTATATCAGAATCCACAACCTCTTTGGTGATAGTCATTTTGTCATTACCTTTGTTACGTGCATGGTCCAAATCCCTCTTCTTTTTCTTATCATGGTTACTACTTCGCTCCTTAGACTCCTCTACAATTTTTAAAATAGTTTCAAATCTACTATCTAAGGAGTCCCACATCTGATCTACATTAGTTGACACTTCTGTTGTTAATTTTTGAAGTTGAAAGATTTTCCTACTCACTAACTCTTTGAGTGGTGACTCATCCTCCTCCTCACAGAATCTCACTTCCCTTTTTTGGAGGGAAGGATCGCGGTTATATTCTTCCACACTTTCTCTCTTACGTAGGTCTCCTTCTTCCTTAGCTACTTACTCTAACAATCTATGAACCTCATGGGACCTAAGTTTAGATAATCTCCCTTGGGCATATGTCCCAAGGGTTCTCCTGGTTTCATGTCTTAGCCCATCGACGAGATGGCGTAGTTGATCCCATTGTGCATAACCATGGCCCGAGCAATGATGTAACAATGCATAATATCAGTCCATGGCAGCATCCAAGGGTTTGTGATTACCCTGCTTCCATCCTTGGATCTACTTTCACATGTTGGACACTAGGGAGTATGTTTGATATTTATCATTAAACAGTTCTAACATCGTACTCCACCTTTGAATGGATTCCGATTCTAAGGAATGGTACTAGCTTTTCACTTCTTTTATGAGTGTCCTTGGAAAGAAATTTAACTTTTGCCACTCGTTTTCAATGTTCTGCAAGGCGCAGGCATCATGGAATGGCTATAAGTGATTTTGTAGATCAACGTTGTATCCCCCCTCAAATCGTGGGATATTATTCATGTCTAGTCTCTTGATCTGGCTATCTTTTTGGTGCCTTGTAGGTATTCTAACGGCCTCCGTAATGTCTAACATGCTTGGGGTTGCAAGTAGGGGTTCATCATGGTTGTTTCTCTCATGGCATTTGTGATGTCTACGTGGTTTCCTACTTTTCCTTCTTCCATGTTGTGATTCCCTAGAATGCCCTCATCCTCGCTCTCAACTCTCTTGTCGAGGTCTCTCATTTTGCTTACCCTTGTCCTCACAGTTAGGTTTCTTATGACTACATCCCAACGTTGAAGGAGAGGGTGAATGTTGCAATGAAGTGAAAGAGGAAGGAGAACCATCGCCATGATGATGTTTCCTACCTTCCCTTCGATGATCTTGACCCCAATCATGATGACAATTAGAATGCTTGCCCTTATCTTGTGTTTGTGTTCCCTCATTGAATAATTGGTGTTCATGGGAATCAAAACCAGGATTGTGTATTGTGGAGCGAAGGTTCTGATACACCACCTCCTCACTATCGTTAGGAGGAGGAACATCATTTTGTGGAGAACCTATTAAGATAGGTTCACCACCCTTAATTTCTCTTATGATGGACGAAGCATTATGGGGTCCTTTGCCCTTCAACGATGTGTGGTAACTTTCCTGCCACAAGTCCCATTGATGTTAGACTTCTATGGAATGGTAGTCCCTTATGTTGTAATTGCATGCAATGTACTCAGCATATAATTACGACATGCCAATTCGTGCTAGGGCACGAAGGAGCATGTTGGGGGCAGCTCTGTTTGGAGGCAACACTATGTTACCCTTTAAGTCTCTCTAATGTAGTTGTTCGTCTTCATGGAAGACAAAGGTAAAGTTGGGTATATAATCATCATGATGAGTATATACCACACTAAATTGTTGAGGAACTGATGATTCTTGGTTATGTATGTTGTGCCTTCCACTATCTCTAGTGTTGGTCCTAGGCAGTGAAGTGCTTTTGTGTGGAGAAGAAGACATTTTAGTCTTGTTTGGTGTGCTGTTTGTTGTTATGTTATTTTTTTCTCTTGATTAATCCTAAGGGTTCGTTTTAGATTCCCAACAATGTGGATGATATCCTATGTTCTACATAGCGCACAAACAACTAAGTCCTCGACAACGGTGCCAATGATGAGTGGCGAGGTACCCCTACACTCAACCATACGAATACAAGCATTACACGTTTGATCTGGTCGAACTCCAAGGACTAAGTGCTTATGCGCCTTATGTAAAACTTAAGGTTAATCAATCGTTGTCTTCCCAGACTTACTCGTATCGTCATGGTTGTATGGTTAAGTAAGTCTAAGGTATATGATTTTTATGTCTTTTATCTTTTTATTGCCTATGCTAAGAGAGAAAAGGGTGAAAAGACTAAATGACTAACTTTAATTAACTAAGTTCTAAGTATCCTAGCATTAGTATCCATTTTCACTTACTGTGCACACCCTGAACTAGTGCAATGCTACTGGGATTACCAAGCGTAGCACACATGCTCAAAGCAGTCGTACTAAATGCACTTAACTTAGGAGTTGAGGGTTGAGAGAGATTTAATTATCTAAGAAAGAAATTAAACATTTAACATTAATTAAATCCTAATTAGCTTAGTCCATACACTGCAAGGTTTATCAGAAAGTTCATCTTTATTTTCATACATAAATGTGTGCTCAAGTACAATTTTCTCGAATAAAGATCCATTCACTTTGAGACTCCTACTGCGGGCATATGGAAATTAGTCTATCTCTGGAATGGTAAAATTGCCAGAGTTTCACTAAGGGTATAGATCTATATGTTGAAACAAGGGAAAACCACCTCTTATTTATAGAACTGGTGATAGGCTACGATATCACGTACATGGATAGCCTCTTTAGAGCTTGTTAATATTGGGTAGCAAGATGGGTAGCAATTAAAGCTTGACTTGTAACATCTGAGCTGCTTCCTAATCCACAAATAGCCTCTATTCATCTAAACCCAGACATGTCTAGACACCAGTGGGTGACCTTGTGAGATTGTTAATATTACCTTCCCAATGGCATTGATGAGGTTGGATCATATATCAGTAGAAAAAACATTTAGCCCTCTTTTATGACCCTGCAAATCATGGCATCTATGCTTCTTGCAAAAGACCCATCAAAAGACCTGCATCTTCAGCCATAAATCTTCACCAAATGTGGCATCAAAATAAGACCGAATGAGGAAGAGAGCCTCCAAAATCTAAATTCACAACTTATAAATGCCTTCGCTTCATTCCATTTTGGTTTTTATCAATGATGAATTATAATATGTGCAGTGTCCGCTAGCACAACACTTGCCCATTTGGCTCCTGTCTGAAAGCCATTAATGTTGATGCTATGATTTGCAGATACAAATATTGACAATGAACTGAAAATAATTGTTAAATACATATTCAATATCAAAACATTTAAACTAAATATAAAAAGAAAAGGAAGCATAATGAATAGGGAATGTTACGTAAGGAAACATCTTTACAAACAACTGATTCCACACAAAAGAGGGATACAATTTGGAGATCTACTAGTCACTAAGAATCAATTAACACACAAAGGAGGGATACAATTTGGAGATCTAATAGTCACTAAGAATCAATTAAAAATGAGAGAAAATAAGAGTGGTAGAAAATTGGATGAAGCATAAAACACCCAAAATTCTTTCTATTAAGGAAGATTGCTAGGACTCATGTGGAGGATCTATATTTCTCCATAATAGTAAGATTCCTTGAAGTAGCATTGTGTGAATTCCCCATTCAAATGGATCTATTTTACCATAGCTTTGTAATAAATGATATCATTATTGTAATAAAATTTGAAAAGACAAGTAATTACTTGAAAAGGACAAGTTGTAATGAGACCCAAAGTAGTACTTTGTAATAGTTGGCATCTTTTGTGGAGTGACTTTCAGGGGGCTTGACTTAAGGTATTTGTACCCACAAATTAAAGAACGTGTCAATATGGAGATACAAAGTCAGTAAAGTAAAGGAGATTAAAGAGTGTCAAGTAAAGTGGAACAAGAAAGTGACTAGCCATCCCTTTTGTTTAGCCACATAACCCATGTTTGCATACACTGTGAACACCATAGGCCGACACACAACCCATTTCTGCATACACCGTGAACACCATAGGCCCTACTATCAAGATCACTGCAACTCCTTGTTGGCTAGCAACAAAAATGGCCATAGGTCCGTGCTAGGTAGTCGTTGTCTGCACCATAGGTCATGACCGTCTATTGGGAAAAAATCTAGCAACTAATAGAAAAAAACAAGTCCGTCAATTGATTGGAAAAAGTTGGTTCATCCATGGAAAAATTTTGAATTTAAAAATCAAAATTTAAATTATCAATTATGGTCAAGTTTAATCAATTGGTCAACTTGATAGGTCGGGAGTTCAAGAAATGAGAATTCTATAATTAAGCATACTAGTCTTAGAGTAGTATTGGGATGAGTGACCTCTCGAGAAGTCTTAAAATTCATGCCCAAATGCTAAACTTAGAAAGCCCATAAATTTTGATTTTAAAAGCCTTTTTCAATGAAAAAAGAGTCAATTCTAGCAAATTTCACCTTTTCAAATATAATTGTGAAGTTTTTAATCTTTGCCCTTAAATTGTGCCTTAAGAGCCTCAATTGTTAGATTTAGCATAACTCATGCATTTGATGTTCATTTTTAACATATGAATAGTTGTTTCTAACATCTTTCAACCTTTTAAATCCAATGATGATATCAAACTAGTTATTCAAGAAAGTAATAATTAGATAATACTTCACATCATGCCTTATTAGGCCCACAAACTAGATCAACTAACCTGATCTAGCAATATAATGGTTAAGACTAAAGAATCTAATATTTTTGGCTATCTTAGACATTTGGATTAAGTGGTTAGGTTATGCCTATAATTAGACTTAGGCCACTAACCTCTAGTGTGTCATTAATAACATTACCAAAGTTCGTGTCTTAAGGGAAATAGAAAGGTCATTGAGAGTGTCAAAAATGTAGCAAACCATTGTTGGCCTAACAAATCAAGTAGTTAGAGAAGCAATTGGAAAACTAGAAAATGGCAAGAAATATTTATACCAATCTAGCCTGCAACCAAATCATTTGACAAAAAACATCAACCATCATGAAAATTTATAACCTTGCCCTGACAAGGCATATGATACGTGTAAGAAGAAATGAACCAAGAGTAAATCCAAGTATAAGCATGAAGGTCATAATGTACAATGTTCTTGCAAGGTCCCAAACCAATGAAAGATGGCACCTACTATGTTCACCTTGGGCCTTAGACTAGCATGAGCACCAATACCCATATATATTTAGACTAGCATGAGGAAGAAAGAACGATTGAGATTCCAAAGAAGTCACATAGCCTTAGCATTAGTACTTAAAATTAAATCATCAGGAAGATGTGTATGCATGATCAACACACCTTTAATCATTGATCCAACATGTCTAGATGTTAGACTTTATCAGGTATTTTACTTGATTAACCAGAAAAAGAAAAGTTTAAAGTATAAGCTATTCCTAACCTATAGTAGTCTTAAATAGTATCATTCACCTATGTGAAGACTTTAATGCAAAAGCTATAAATGGAGTTCATTAAATCTAAAAATATGAAAGAGTGAAAGAGCCTTTGAAAGAGGAACCTAATTTGAAGAAGATGTTTCCATCAGCTCATCATACCATTTCATTGGCTAGTGCATACTTTGCCTATTTCAAATCCTTAGTAGATAAGTTGAATCGCAAAATACAAGAAAAAATAATGCTCATGGATCATATTCATCAAGAATCACAATTCACCAATTATGTTATCATGATTACTGAAGATGAGTTAACATCTTTCTTTATTGAGACTTTATATTACATTTAGTATGATACCCAATTATTCCAAGTTACTAATCTATTAGAGTTAATTCCTAAGGAAGAAGTTGAGGAGCAAGATTGAGTCCTGCCATTCCAAACTAGGGCATCCAACTATATTGTCCTTATTGCAGAAGTACAACTACATTTATTGTTCCCAAAGATTGATAAAAATTAAGGAGTTTCTTAGCTTTACTTCTACTTCTTATTTCTTATTATTCTTTCTCTTTATTTATTTAAGTTATATGTCTAATTTAGGCAATTAAAATATTTTGGTAATACAAGTGGAAAAAGGATTTGTTCTATCTTCACTTAGATAACCAAATATGTGTTACACTTTGTGTAACGTTGGTTAGGATTGGTGATTAGTGGTTGGTAGACCTTTAATTCACCTATTGTCATGACCTAAAGATTAAAATGAGTTGTTGAAATAATATAATTTATTTTCATCAAATATTTTTTTGATTTATATTTCATTTGCAGAATAAGCATAAGGACTTTAAAATATTCAACCTCATTTTAAAAGGAGAAAATGAAGCATTAGAGCATTGGAGCATAGAGGGAATATTAGAGCATATAGAAACATCATCAACATGGATATGTTTGAGGATGAATGAAACTAAGTGGGGTAGTTTGTGATATCCCCATTCCTAATTGGAGTTTTTTTGTAGTAAAGATGGTGTCATTTTGTAACAAATGATGTATTTATTATAATAAGATCCAAAAGGACAAGTTGTAACAAGACCTGAAAGAGCACATTGTAATAGTGGGCATGTCTTGTGAGGTGATCTTTGGGAATTTGACCTAAGGTATTTATACTTGCAAATTAGAGGTCATGCCAACATGGAGTTGTGGAGCCAATAAAGGCAAGTTACAAGTGCCAAGTGAAGTGGGACAAGAAGGTGATTGACCATCCCTTTTGGTTGGTTATAAGCCTAGCCATGATGGTAGTGTTGTATTGTCTCTAAGGGATAGATTCCAAGGAAGATAATCCCAAGGAACCCTAAAAAAATGACCCCAAGACACTATTTCTAAATTAATAAAGCATTCTTTTTATTTTATTTTACATTTTCCCTTTTGCATTCTTTACACATAATGTCAAAGGTTACTTATATTTAACATTTATCATCACATCCAAGAACAATATGTCACATGTTCAATTTTATTGCTTTGCATTTGCTCATTTAGGCACTAGCATTTATCCCATATCTGAGTCACAAACTATCATGTTGGCTTTGGAGGTAAACTTTAATGTTTTGACTCTTTCTATTCTATGTGAATTTTACAAAAGTTTTGATGAGTCGTGGTAAGTTTGCTACGTCGATGCAGCCTCATTGACTAGGTCTCATCGTCGAAGCCTAGTCAATGCATCTTACCATGCATTGACAAGGCCCCATTGATGTAGTATCATGTGTTGTCTATAAATACATGCTTGTAGCCACATTTATGGGATAAGTAGATTGTAGTTGCAATGGAGCTCTTGCATTTTTTCGATTTGAAAGTTAGAATTTTTTTCCCTAAGTGCCCGCAACAGGAGTCATTGAGTGTACAAATCTTTATTTGAGCATTGTTGTACCTGAGCACAACAATGTGTGTGGCAATAAAGATGAGCTTTCTGATAAACCTTGCAACACTTTGGATAGATTAGCTATTTTATTTAGGCATTTACTGTTTCCAATTATTTATTAAATGCTTTTAATTAGTTATTAAATATTTCCTAGTAATTACATTAATGAGTCAATTAAGCGAGATAGATTACACACATAAGTATGACCACTTCGAGCATAACACATATTCACTTGGTAATGACAGTAGCGTTATTGCTTGATATGCCTAGTAGCATAACACATGGTTACCCAGCAGTCGATACGTGGGTTTAAGACATGTATGAAAAGTGGGATTGGATGCTCATGCTAGGATTAGTTAAATGCTAGTTAATTAGTTAATTTAGATTAGTTACTCAAATTCCTTTTATCTACATTTGAGCACCAACTTATAAAACACAAAATGATAAAAATCAAATGCCTCAGTTACACTTAACCATACCAATGAACATCACAAGTGTAATTGGGAAGACAACAATTAATCATAAGGTAAGATTCACTTCCTAAAGGACTAGTGCATCGAAAACAATAAAGTCTATGGAGTTCAACTGGATTGCATGTGAATGTTTTGTGATTCATATGGTTGGGCATAGGGGTACCTCGCCACTCATCATTAGTGCCATTTCTAGGGACTTTGTTTATGAAACATGCACTATTTAGGTTTAAGTGGATATCATTAATATCGTTGTACGAACCCCAAGGTCAATATCATTCCCACTATACATAGAGTTATAAAAGCACATTAATAATTTTATTTTGTTTTGCAAAATATCTTCTTCTTTTCACAAGCACGAAGATACCAAACCATCAATCCCACAAGAATGCAAAGTGGTATACACTCATCCAGATGAGTTTGGGTTGAATTTCACCTTTTATCCTACATTAGGATGAACAAATGAGATGACATGATATGAAGGGCAACATCGTCTTGCCCCCTAATTGATCTATGCTTGGGATGCTATTTAAAACTCATAAGAAGTTGGACATCTTAGATCTTCATGAAGAATACATTGTGGATGGATATGACACTTGAAATTACTATCCCACTAAAACACAATGCAAGCAGGATCAATGTCAAGAGAAACTCCATGAAGCTACAAAGGGGAAACATTACACTGATCCCTTGTTCCTACTAACTCAAGATAACATTGAGGATCCTCTTCCTACTAAAGGTTCTCAACATGAAGATTCTCCACCCCTTGATACTAGTGATGAGGATGTGAACCTAAACCTGTGATCCACTATCCATAAATTAGGTTTAGGAAAAAGTAACAACCAAGGTGGGGACTTGGGTAAACATTGCAACAACAAGGGATTTAAGAATGGAGATTGTAATAAACATAAGAGTGGTGGTGGATACTGTGGTGGCAATGATGGTCCACCTTCCTCTTCTTCCTCTTCATCTGATTCTAAACATTCCTCTTCATTTGATAGTTCTCATAGAAGCCATCGTCTAAACAACCATCATGAAGGTGATCGTTGAGATAGCAATGATCGTGAAGGCCACCAAAATCAAAGGGATGGCTGAAACCATCATTGGTGTCATTGATGTAGTGATGCTAATGAACCTCTATTAGCAACTTGAAGTGTGTTCAACATTGCAGAGGTAGTGAAAATCCCAACCAAGTATTTGAAGGATAGTTAGATTAAGTGCCTAGACATGAACAATATCCCAAGATTTGAAGGGGGATACAACTGTGATCTGCAAACACATCTGCAAGATTTTGAAGATGCATGTGCCTTATAAAACATATAGAATGAGTGGCAAAAACTCAAACTTTTCCCAAGGACACTCATCAAGGAAGCTGAAAGTTGGTACCGATCCTTCAAGCTAGAATCTATCCATAGATGGAGTACCATGTTAAAACCATTCAATGAAAAATATTAGATGTACTCCAGAGTGTCTAATCTAAGAAGGAAAATCCAAGGCTAGAAACAGGGAGCACATGAACCCTTGGATGCTACCATGGGCCAATATTACTCACTCTTACATCAATGCCCTAGCCATGGTTATTCTCAGAGGGAACAATTTTATCACATCGTAGATGGGATTAGAGCAAAAACTAGAAGAACCCTTCAGATGTATGCTCAAGGAAGATTTTGTGAACTAATAGCCCATCAAATCCAAAGGCTAATTGAGTAGGTAGCAAAAGAATAAGGTGAGCTATGAAAGAGGGAGACTGCTAAAGAGTATAATAGGGACTTGTCCATGAAAAAATGAGAGGCCTAATTTTGTGACAAGGAGGAATCACCACTTGATGAAGTGGTGAACAGAAAGACCTTACCTATTCAAATTCTTTTTAACATTTCGGACAAGGTTGACAAGTTATGGGACTCTTTGGATGAAACGTTTCAAACCACTTTGAAGATTGTTGAGGAGTCCAAAGAGCATAATTGTAGGAGGCAAAAAGAAGCTGAATGTGCCTACAAAAGAGGTAAGGTCAAAGCTACTATAGTAGAGGAAGTTATGGAGTTTGAATCTAATGATGAAACTGAATGTGACATCTATTAATATGAACATCCCAAGGGATGTTGCCCTATGGTGTCACACTTACAAGAGTCTGGAGTGTATGCACTGAATCCTTGCCTAGCATGTAAGCAAGCTCCTAAATGATTACCTTACCCTTAACACAGCCCACGGTAGTTCCACCAGCAACAACAAACTTACTACCTAAGTGGAACTCCTCCACAACCTTATGAAGAATACCAACAGTGGTACCAACCACAATTGTGGGGAATGCCACTACCAAGGTAGAAGTACCCTTATAGGCAACCAAATCCATACGAGTGCTATGTTTAGCAGCCCATCTTCCCTAGAAGCTTTGTAAGTCATACATCATTCCAGCATCACCATTACTCTCTAGAGTATCACTGAATACATTCAACATCTATTTGAGGGAAAAAACCATATCCATATCTTTATCATCCTCCACATCCCTTTACACCTACACCTCCACCTTCAACCCAATTACCTCTTGCTCCATCTATGTAGGGTGAGATTCCTCCACATCAATAACAATGAAATGCTACACGGGCTATACACTCAACCAATTTTTTAACTAAGTGGTCTAGATAATCGATCAAGGAAAAGGCCTTCCTTCCAATCTAGTAGTCCTCTTTAGCCCTCACAACCTACTCTAGCTTATCATCCTGCATCTCCATCACCCTCATCTTCTTCATGAAATACCTTTGAGTGCCCTTCAAACCAAGTTTCTTCTAGGATCCACACTATAATGCTAACCCATGCTATTTCTAACTAGATCAAGGTTGGAAATCTTCCTACGAAAAGATCTGATCTAGGAAGTCCACTCATCTATCTATAGATCGTTGGACATGAGCCATGTAAGGCTCTTCTTGACTCTAGTTCTAGAATTAATCTCATCTCCCATGACATGTACAAGGCTTGGAACCTACTACCTCTCAAGAAGAGCAACATTCATCTTGAATTAGCAAATTAGTCAATTACTGTCCCTCTGGGATTAGTAGAGGACATCATGACCACAATTTGTGGGTGGTCCTATCTTGTTGATTTTCTGATGATCAAGGTGGACAAGTGCAAAAGTGACTTCCCCATCATCATGGGAAGGGCTTAGTTAAGTAGGGTCGATGCATGAATGAGTATAAGGGATCTATCTCTTGAAACATCTAAGGAAAATGAGCTAGGAAAGATTAAGAAGAAGTTTATTCCATACATAACGTACAACGATAACAAGTGCAATTGCATGCAAAAGATTTGGTCCATAAAAAGCACATAGATTAAGGCATGTAATCAATGTGCACAAGAAATTAACATTCAAAGGTGTTTGTATCCAGCAACCATAAAGCAGGAGGGCACCCAGTGGCTGATGGCTGATTTAGATAGTAGCACAATATGCATGAAGCCAACTGAGAGCTTAACATGTGCATATGTTGAAAGCATAGATAAAATTGAACAAGTTCATTCCCAAATTTCTAATGAAGATGATGATACCTATTGGGGAGAGTTGGAAATCCCTAGTCACTTTAGGCAAGAGTCCTTAGAGCTAAAAACTTTATCAGTCGGTACGGAGTATGCATTTTAAAAGAATGGTAAACCAGTCATAATTAATGCCAAACTTGCTTCTGAACATAAAGAAAAGTTGTTTAAGGTGGTAAATAAATGGTCAACAACCTTTTCTTAGTCATATCTAAAGCTAACAAGAATTGATCTAAGGATATGCTAGCATTGCATCTACACCAACTTGACCATGAAGCCTAGAAGGTAGCCATAATGGTAGCTGTTGATGCATAAATTTTGGTCACACTAACATCGGGAAAGAAAACTCATTTTAGGAGACTATTGCCTAGGGTGTCTACCGTATGGGTACAGAAACCTGGGAATAGTCTTAGTTGGAGAGGGCCACGTGGCCTTTTGCAAATAATAAACAAGAAAGAAATCTAGAATTTAAATTAAATAATTATCTCCAATACAATAAGTGATTAAAGGAACTAAATTTTTCCTAGTTCTACTGACGTTGCTAGTTCGTAACTGCCATTGGTATCCACTGTTGGGTAGGAAGATTGTGATCGCTAAGAGAGAGGGAGAGAGAGAGAAAGAGAAAGAGAGAGACTACCCACTGTAGTCCACATAGAGTAGCAACTGTAGTTCTCAAAGCCTACCATCATTTGCCACCTTTTATGCACTCTCGTAGAGAGGAAGATCGTTCAACCATCTCTACACCATCATGAAAAGCACCTACCATTGCTAAGAAGACCTACAAGGATCTGATTTTGAGCCATTGGCTCCTACCTTAGAACCTCCTCAAAGATCAACTAAAAGCCTGTAAAGAAAAGAAAAGAAAGGAGGAAACTGCTGCTTAGTGGAGAGGAAGATACCCCTTCAGATTGATAGCCAGAGCCTATTTGGGACTCCCTCCCTTCGTTCCTCTAGAGCCCCTCCCCCAGACTCCATTTTATAGCTGCTACGACCATCCATAATGATGTTTATGTTTCATGTAACAACTACAAAAACCACCATCACTTCTTTTGTAATAATGCCCACATTCTCCAATTAAGTGTCCTGTTATGTCCATAACCATCGTAACTTCTGAAACATCTACTACTAATGACCGTAACTACCATTATTAATGACGTAATTGTCATAACTTCCAAAACATTTGCCACTAATGTCTGTAACTGCTGCCATTAATGGCTACCACCTAGTATTTTAAATTCTGACTACTTGCATGATTTTTATTATGATTATTAAGAGAGAGAAATAGAGATGTTGAAAATCATGGCCCCATGCGAGCATGGGAGTGTTGATATCAACACTTAGCCTCCAAAATTTTTATTGCATGCTAGTGCAAGGGACAAGACCACAAAAATTTTAAAATGATGCAATAGGTAGGGAATTACAAACATCACAAAACAAACAAATGGAAACTTAAAAGTAAACTAAACATGATTAAAATAACTATATAATCAAAAGAGAACTAGATGTGGGCCACCCAAACCACACCATCCTATTTAATCAAACTCTAAATATATAATTTTATTATCTTAACTACATATATCTATATATAATTAAAACATAATTATGATTTATTTCCTAGTCTTCTTACAAAGTAAAAGCCAACAACATGTGGACTACTTTGAGCACAAGACCCATACTAAACTTAATGAGGATGACAAGCTGATATTAGATTGTGGGTACTCACAACTTTCAGATTTTTCCTTTGAATTTTTCTTTGGAAAATAGGTTTAAAAGGGGAAATGTAGGTTAGGGTGAGGATAGCGGCCATACCCCATCACACTTAAGAACTTATTACACTGCTAATGAACATGGTCCTCATTCCTTTTTTTTTCTTTTTGAGGAAACTTTTCCCATGATGTACGTCATTTTTAAGGTAGGAATTCCAACACAAGTCTGGCCGATTAGTTGCATGGCCAGTAAACATGGTCCTCATTCCTTTTTTTTTTCTTTTTGAGGAAACTTTGTCCATGGTGCAGTTCAAACCTTGTGTATGTGCCTTTAATTACGATTCGATAGCATCATAGTAGGTCTCCTGGGTGGCTAAAGGTTCTCAAGTGGAGATGAACACTCTTCACCCTGTTGTTCATAGGGTAACTATGGATCATCACACTTGAGGGCTAGGGCTTATGAGAGGGAAAATGGGGTTTTCCAAAGTTACCTAGTGATTATGGCTAACCATTCTCCAACATCACCTATCATACACTCACATGATCATGATGATTACATGATAAGTTAGCATAGTCTCATGCTTCATAATCCAACATAACTAAAGAAACTAAAACCTTGAAAAAAACTGGGAAGAATCAAAGCATTATTGAAATATATAGTATAAGAGAGATTTTATGTAATAGTAATAAGAAATATTATATAAAGCATTATACTCACATTATTTTCCAATGGTGCTTTAATGATCCAATGCCTAGTCACTCAAAAGATCATAATGATTATTAAAATCATATGCAAAGCAAAAATCAAAACAATATTCCAAGAAAGAAATGATAGGAATGCAAAGAAAATATGCAAATGCAACTATATACAAACATGACGAAGAGGAAGAAAACATGCAACTAAAGATCTACTATGTGTCCACAAGGGGCACCTGAGTAGAAATGCTTTGGATGGAATGCATTAAAATTTCTAGGTGACTTATATCCTTGCACATTAACAACCTTGTACATATTGGGGCCAATAACATCTTTAATTCAAAATGGGCTTGACCACATAGGAAAGAACTTACTTTGAAGATTTGCTTGGTCAAATTTTCTACCTTTTCCTAAGACTAGGTCTCCAATCTTAAAGACTTCACAAACGTACTTCTAGTCAAGACATTTTTTAACAATTTGTCAATGCTTAAGATTATGAAAATCAAGACCTAATCTTAACTTGCTTGATTGTTTTCTATAAATGTTTTCTTTGGTATAAGTTTCATTGATAGGTCTAGGTCTTGGTGGATCATCGGATATAGCCTTTCTAGGAGAATGTTCCATGGATATGTCGTTAAAACTTAGCACACCTTTAA
This sequence comes from Gnetum montanum, assembly GCA_015680685.1. Lineage (NCBI taxonomy): Eukaryota > Viridiplantae > Streptophyta > Gnetopsida > Gnetales > Gnetaceae > Gnetum > Gnetum montanum. The sequence continues at coordinate 51,241 of MNCI01033431.1, forward strand.
ATGTTTTAAGAGGTAGGGCCTTATTTATATCTTTATTTTCCCCTAAAGGTGGTAGATCACTTAGAAAAAAATCCATCGTGTTGATAAGGCAAGGTGTCGCTATAGCCTTCTTCACCTTCTCTAGAGTTTTGATAGGATTGGGTTGAACCTGTATGAGAGATAAGATTTATTTTTGTAGTTCCACTCACATGTTCACTACACTCAACCTCAATAACCCCAACATAAAGATTAGTGTTTTGATCTTCCAAACATTGATTTTTTTTGATCCAAGGTTGTAACTACTTGTTTGTAGAAAGGTTCTCGAGGTATAGTCATGTACTCAGATTTTCCTTTGATAGGGATTAATAGCTTTGAGAAATTTCACCTAAAGAAGCCCCCAAACTTGGCTGTAAAAGTCCTAGATAGGAGCACACCATAGGTAGGTGACATGTCAACTCCCAAGATACCTGTGTAACATGTGAATGTAGGGTATTGTTTAAGTTACACTTTCACTCCTTTTAATCACCCTACTACAAGTACATTGGACCCATTGAGTTGAATCACATTTTTCGTTTGTGGTATCATTTGTGCTTCTAAAGTCTTACATACCTTAAGAGGCATGACACTAATAGTTGCTCTAGAATCCATCAAACAATTGTGAACATTCTTTCCTAAAATAATAAGAGTTTTTAGGAAAGGAGGTTGCTCTTTCTCACTCATCATGGAATTGTTTACATTTTGTACTGATGATGTGTTAGGACTTTTAGTGAAGTGAATTTGATTTTTGGGGTTTTGGGATTTTCCTTTATTAGTTTCTGGTCTACGAACTATCTCTTGAATTACCTCTTTCATTTTATTAAATTGTAAAAGGTCATACATTGAGATGTTAGCTTGGGTTTTCTTAAAATCCTCAACTAGATTGTAAGTCTTAGGTTCATCTTTAACTTCTTGTTGAGGTGGAGTTCTTCTAAGTATAGAAGGTGGATTTGGTTGTTGTGGGATGACCCAGTTTGAGTATTTGTGTTACTTTGACTAGGATCTCTTCTATTTGGAGGAGTGTAAGGGTCATTCCTAGTTTGTTATTGTAGGTTGTTCATAATGTCAGTAAGTTTACAATAGTGAGCATTAGGTGGGTTGGGGTTGTTTACCATAACTTGATCCAATGAGGAAGCCTGTTTGTTTTCTGTTTGATGAGGTTTGTTAAGGACCATAATAGAAGGTTTCCCATTTTGTTGACCTTGGGTGTTGTCACCATATAATGCTAAAAATTGGGGACAAGTCTTCTCAGAATGTTGCCTAGTGTTATGGAGGCAACAATAATTGTCATTAACTAATGAACTAGGATTTTCTAGTTGTATATGATCCTTGTTGTTGTTTCTCTTTAATTCAACTACTTCATTTGAAAGTTTTTGAAGTGAAGTTAATATCTAGGTCATTTGATATTGAGTTTGAGTTGGGGGTTCAATAGGATTAGATACTTTGTTTGTGTTTATGATGGATTGAACTAAGGCCTTTGATTAATCCTCATTCAAACTAGTGTTAGATGGTAAGAATGGAGAATGTGTGGGACCTTGAAAACAACTATTTGTAGGTTGAGTCATTTGAAGAGGAATGGGAGTTTGGAACATAGTGTTGGTCATTGGGAAAGTTGGTAGGGGTAGAGGACTATGTTGCATAGAATTGCTAACGCTCATCATTCCAAACTGGGTTTGAATGCTATTCATAAGGGTAATTTGTTCTGGCTCCATGGCTTTAGCCATTGCTCCCTATATTTCTGTTATGTTAGGGTCCAATTTGATGGCATAGGTAAAGAATGGATCAATGGTAGAGAGGTAAAAGTTGAGGATGCCATTAGGTTGTGGATGCATCTCGCTTGGCACATAGGCTAACTGGTGAAGGAATCTAAGGTTATAATCCCTAACATTTTCCCCAGGTAGCTTTCTTAAGTTGGTGAAATTGCTAGATGCTATGGCAAGGCTTGTGAATTTGTTAAATTGAGTCAAAAACTTATTTTTGAACTCCTGCCATGAGTTAATGGAGGCATTAGGGAGCTTTAGAAACCATTGGGTTGCTTTGGTTTTGAAAGTTGTTACAAATACCCTACATGACACATCATTTTGGACAATGTTGTAGATGCCTAGTAAGGTTTCAAAACATTGTATATGTTGGTGGGCATCACTAGAAGGGTTTGTGGGGTCGTAGAATAAATTTATATTCTGGAGTAACTTTGGGATGTCGTGGTAGTTAGTGAAGTTAAAGGGGTTACTAACCAAGGAAGTTGGGGGTTGATTGGTTGCCATCCTAGTCTAGGCTCTCCTAGGAATAAAACTTGGAAAATGTGAGGCTCATTATTTCCTTAATGTGAAGAGACAAGTGATTGGTCGGTTAGAAGCAGAGGAGAGTTCACTCATAAAATAGAACTATAAAATATAAAATAAAACTATAAAATTGAGTAAAAAGAAAAGAAAATATTGAAATAATATATATTTTTTTTGGTAAAAAAAAACACTAAAATATGCTAACTTTGTTTTTTGAAAAGAAAAATAAATGTAGAAAATTGCAATACTTATAAAATTAAAAGGGAAAATAGTAAAATGCAAGATTTTAGGAAAACAAACTTAAAATTGCATAATCAAATAAAACCACCTTAACTAACCCAAGACTAAGGTAAGGACTGCCAAAACACAAATTTGAAAATGAGATCGGGAAATAAGAATTTTAAAAAAAAACAAGGAAAAAGATTAAGGAAAAATCGGTGGTGAGACTCGAAAGTTTTCAAGAAACAAATTTTTGAGGGTAGGAAATCAAGGGCTCAAAATTTCTTTAATAAGATTTTTCAAGACAATGGCTGAAAATAGAAATTTTAAATAAAACAAGTTTGAAACAAGAAAAATGAAATTTTCAAAAAATAAAAACAGGGACTGGAAAAGGATAGAAAATAAATATTTCAGAAAATGAGATAACAATGGCTAGAAAAGTGACAAGAAAAGCTGATAAACAAAATGTGAGAGAATGGCCCTCCTTCTAGTGCCAAAAAGGTGTTGATGCATAAATTTTGGTCACACCAACACTGGGAAAGAAAACTCATTTTAGGAGACTATTGCCTAGGGTACCTCCCATATGGGTACGAAAACCTAGGAATAGTCTTAGCTATAGAGGGCTACATGGCCTTTTGCAAATAATAAACAAGAAATAAATCTAGAATTTAAATTAAATAATTGTCTCCAATAGAATAAGTGATTAAAAGAACTGGATTTTCCCTGGTGTTGTTGATGTTGTTGGTCCGTGACTACTGATGGTATCCACTGCTAGGCAGGAAGACCATGATCGCTAAGAGAAAGGGAGAGAGAGAGAAAGAGAAAGAGAGAGACTGCCCACTACAGTCCACACAGGGCAGCAACTGTAGTTCTCAAAGCCTATCATCGTTTATCGCCTTTTATGCATCGTCGTAGAGAGGAAGATCATTCATCCACATCTACACCACCGTGACAAGCTCCTACCATCACCTAGAAGATCCACAAGGATATGATTTTGAGCTACTAGCTCCTACCTTGGACCCTCCTTGAAGATCAACTAGAAGCCTATAAAGAAAAGAAAAGAAAAGAGGAAACTATTGCTTAGTGGATAGGAAGCTACCCCTTCAGATTGATAGCCAGAGCTTATTTGGGACTCCCTCCCTTCGTTCCTCTAGAGCCCCTCCCCTAGACTCCCCATTTTATAGCCACTGCAACCATCCATAATAATGTCTACGTTTCATGTAATAGTTACAAAAACCACCATCACTTCTCGTGTAATAATTCCCACATTCTCTAATTAAGTGCCCACTTATGTCCATAACCATCATAACTTCCGAAATGTTTGCTACTAATGATCGTAATTGCCATCATTAATCACCATAATTTTCATAACTTCCAAAATGTTTGCCACTAATATTTGTAACTGCTGCCATTAATGACTACCACCTGGCAGTTTAAATTCCCACTACTTGCATGATTTTTATTGTGTTTATTAAGAGAGAGAAGTAGAGATGTTGATAATCATGGCCCCATGCAAGCATGGGAGTGTTGACATCAACAACAACAAAATTCCAAATTGTAGCAAATAATTAAGGAGGAGATAGAGCAAATCCTCAAGGTAGGATTCATCTATCTAATCACAGATAGTGAGTGGGTTAGCCCACTCGTAATTGTACCGAAGAAGGATGGTAAATGGTAGGTTTGCATCAACTTCAGGTTGTTGAATATGGTAACATTTAAGAATCATTTTCCTTTGCCATTTGTAGATCAAGTGTTAGAAACCATATTTAGGCATTGTTATTATAGTTTCTTAGATGGTTATAGTGGTTATAACCAAATCCAAATTGTGCTAGAAGATCAGGCCAACAAAACATTCACAAGTCCCTAGGGGACTTTTGCATATTGTAAGATGTCATTTGGTCTATGCAATGCCCCCACAACATTTCAATGCTTGGTCCTTAGCATATTTCAACAACAAATAAGTAGTGGTGTTCAAGTCTTCATGGATGGCTTTTCCACTTATGGAGCTACCTTCGAGCAAGCCTTGGATTGACTTGAGCAAGTACTAAAGAGACATGCAATGAAATGATTGCTTTTTTCTAGTCTTGCATTCACACTTGCATTTAATTGTTGTTATTATTTCATTTAATCTAGCTCATGCACATTTGTCCTTGAATCTTTCCTTCACTCTCAATACTTGGTTTCCAACATAGACATCTCTATCACAAGCCCTTATATGTCTGCATTATAATAAGTTATTTAGAAGCAACAGAAATGGCAATCTCAAATCTTACAGCAAAGCCAGTGCAAGAGCAATACAAATTATTAGAATAAGAATTAGCTCTTACCATCTCCTTATAGAGATAAGGCTTTAGATCAATTTACCAAAAGAAAAGCATATTTGTAAACTATGCAAATAAAGTATAGAAAATGAAGAACATATCTTTTTATTTTGCCCATCTTTAGCTCACATTTAAATAAACTACAATATTAATTATTGATCCCATATGCTTGGTGCATTACATCAATGATGTTTTCAATTTTCTTCAAAAATATGTTGAGGCTTTGTAACCATCTAATAATCCTTTGTGATTTTCTGAAATTAACAAACATTTCTAGTTTCTAGAAAATTGTATTTATTTTCACCTTAGCAATTGGCTTTCAATAGTACCTAGATATCTACCAAATTTGGATCGTTAGCATAATTCTATTAGAAAGAAGGGTACAAAATAGTGCACACAAGCAAAATGCATGAATGATTTTTTTATAATTTGAAGGAAGAAATCTTATAGTAATTTCTTATGATTTTTAGTAAAAAGTTTATTTTATTAAAAAAAATCAAATGTTGATATTGGATGGGTGGATGTAATTGATTTTGGCCTAAATATCTTTTAAAAATATATATTTTTGAAATGAATGGTTAGGCAAACTATCCCAAAAAGATGTATTATAGCCCAATCCATTTATATAAGAAGGAACAAAATGAAGAAAAGGAGGAACAATGATGAAACCAATACAAGCAAGTTTTGATGAATGAAGCATTAAATGAATAATTAAATGATTTGATGAATTCTAGAAATTTTCTAAAGTCTACAAATTAAATAATCAATTGTCATCCATTCTCATAACTTCTTCTTACCATTCTCTATCATAACTCATGATTCTCTCTACTCTTTACTCACATCAACATTCTCATTACCACTTACCATCATTAGTTTCATTCTCTCATTATCCTCTCATTAGTTTCCTAAAATATCTCATGAACTCATTAATTTGTCAATATTAAGAGGGTGAAGAGTCACTGTTAAGAGGTACCTTTTCAAGCCAAATTTAACCAATGAAATTACATCCAATTAATTTTAAATTTTATAAATAGATAGAATTTTCAAGAGCTTTCCAACAAGCCCAAGGTCAAGTCAAAATGCCTAGTAATGAAAAAGTTATAGCCTCTCAAAATTTGTAAAAAAGTCTAAAAACATCTATAGAGAAATATTGCATCTTCAAGATGTCTACAAGAAGTCTCTCTTGATATCAAAAGATATATTTCAACTTTGAAGACATCTTTCCAAAGTTAGTAGACATATTTCTGAAGAGCAAGCAAATAATCAAGATCAGATTTTGTTATACTTAAAATCCAACAAAGTGGTATTGGAATACCAATTTTAATGTGGGACCAAATAATTAAGGAATTTGATAAATCAAGGTTGGAAACAATCTTGATAAATAAATAATCTGATAAGCCAAGGTTGAAAACATTCTTAATGATGAAGAATTCCAATAATAATGAAGAAAGTACCT
>MNCI01033431.1:58177-96984 GCA_015680685.1 Gnetum montanum
AGAAGTATTTTTCCAAATTATATTTGACTAGTCATATGGCATCCAATTGATTTAAAATTTTACATGAGAATAGGTCTTTTAGAGAGCTTTTCAACGAGCCTAAAATCAACCTCAAATTCTTAGTAATGAAGAAGTTAGAATCTTCTAAATTTTGAAGAAAAATAAAAAAATATCTATATAGATGTCTTGCATCTTTAAGATGTCTCTCTTAATACCTAAACATGTATTTTTAGAATTAATAGATATCTTTGAATTAAAATTCATCTTTCGTAAAAGCAAGAAACCAATTAATATTAGCTTCTATTATATTCAAAATCTAATAAAGTGGTATCAAATCACCAATTTCAGTTCACAATCAAACAATTAAAGAATTGGATGAGTTAAAGTTGGAAACAATCTTGATGATGAAAATTTTGATGAACCAAGGTTGAAAACAATCATGATGATGATTAATTTCATGATATAATATTGAAACTAATCTTGATGATGAAGAATTCCCACAATCAAGAACTTGAATACCTAACGGAGGGTCTGTCAAAAAATTCATGCAACATAAAGAAAATACCTCCATGATGACAAAAGCGAGGAATCTTAATGAAGCATGAAGAATTACTTCCAAAATGCATAAAGGAGAGTTTTAACAGAAAAAAAATCAATGAACAAGAAAATAGCTTCATAATTCATAATGTTAAAAGGAGGGTCACTTTAAAAAAATTCATAAAGCATGAAGAAATTGCCTACCATAAGCACAAAGAAGGATTTGTAAAATTAAGATGATTACCAAGAAGATTGGAAATTAGTTGAAGTATGAAGACCAATGATAGTCATACTTCCCATTAACCTTTCAACAAGGGAATGCCAGAGACTAGGATGCATGAAAAGTGCACTAACGATTTTTCTCATTATAAGCAAAAAAATCTTAAGATGGTTGTTTTATGTTTTCTTATTAAAAAATGTTGAAAATAATGTAAATTGGACTTAGAAGTCCAAATTTTTATTTTATCAAAAAATCAAATATTAGTATTTGATAGGTGGATGTAATTGATTTTAGCCTTAAATACCCTTTAAAATTCCATACTTTAAATTGAATGGGCAAGGAAAAATTGTTTCCAAAAGGTATATTATGGTCCAAATCCATTTCTATAAGGAGGAGGTTGATAAATTGTACTACATAAGGATCATATGAAGGGAAATAGATAAGTTATGGTTAAAAGAGTTTTAGGTAATTCTTTGGAACTTTGTAATAATTAATGAATCTTAAAGTTATAAAATGTATATCTTTAATTTTGTTCCTTATATTTCATGATCTTTTGGTTGTATTAGTTATTTCAAATAGTAATTGATGAACTTCAACATTTGCTTCTTCACAAGTACACTTTATAGCTAACTCTAACAAGACTTTAATTTGATATTGAAAGGTGCAGCTTACTTTTACTTGACATGACTTTAAATCTTTACAAATTCATAAGGATTGTTAATTGATAAACCTTACAAAAGAGTAAGGTGACTTACAACTTGTTACTATATTAACGATATGACTTAAGTTGCATTCATGAATTATGAATTACTCTAACAACAACTATTTCTTCTATTTATAAAGGAGGATCAAATTGAGGGAAAGAAAAAACATAAGCAAATTAAGTAAAAGAAGTAACAACTTTCATGAACTCATTAATTTATTAATATTAAGAAGGTTAAGAGTTATTTTTAAGAGGCATTTTTTCAAGCCATATCTAGCCAATGAAATGACATCAAATTAATTTGAGATTTTACAAATAGACAGACCATTTTAAAAGGTTTCCAATGAGCCAAAGAATAACTCAAAACTTTGAGAAATGAAAAAGTTACAACCTCCTCAATTTTAAAGAAAAATTAGAAGAAATCTATATAAACATCTTGTATCTTCAAGACATCTCTCCCAATATCAAAAGATGTCTTTAAACTCTAAAAATGTCTTTCTAGAATCAGTAGATGTCTTTGAAACATCTTTCCTAAGAAAAAGAAAATAATCAAGATCAACTTCTATTGCACTTAAAATTCCACAAATGCAAAATTTTAGACTTTAACTCCTATACAATAATCTAGCTAACTAGCATATTCTAATGGTTAATAACATCTACTCTCTTGTTATAATTATCTTTCATCAATAGCTCTTCCACTTATCCCACTAACAAGTTTGGTGATAATCCTTCTCACAATCATCTATTGTGATATTTTCGAACTGCAACAACTACTTCTAATCTTATGGCTATGTCCTCAACTTTCAGATTTGAACTTAATGTCACTGCAATAGCATAGGCCTCCTCTATTTGATAGTTTAAACCATCTTTTATCTTTTTACACATAAATCATTTTCATTAGTGGTGGTTGGTTGATTACCACCTTCTTAGACTTGTCACTATGTAAGTGAAAACTCAATTTATCCTGCCTCATAGTGACAATGTTACACTATGAATCAATAATGGCATGTTGATAATATTGCCATAGTTTGAATAAAATGATATGGTAAGAATCCATGGGAATTGTAAAAAATGTTCCCACTCAAAAACGGACTAGATATTATTGTATGATTTAATGATTGATACTTTGATCCAACGAATTAGTTATCTATAGTTTTGAATACGAATGGGTAGATAACTGTAGTTCCTCAACTATAAATCTAGAAACTAGATTATCCAAAGTAGTATTATCAACAATAGGTTGCACTATTTTTATTTTTATGTTTTTGAAAAAGGTCAGGCTAAATTAATTATCAAAAAAAAAGAGAAGCTATACATGGGTACAGCGCGGGCCAGGGCAGCTGGCCCCATACCGGACAGGGAAATCCCCACCAAGGACACCCGACCACCAAAAAGGCGACCCACCCCCCCAAGAATTAGAGACCAATTCTGGTCAAAGAAAAAAAACCCCACCCAGGGCGCCCAGTCAACCCGCGACGGCAGGAGGCCGGGAGACGCTAACGGTCTTTATTGGTTACCCTTGCTGGGTTGTTCCGGCCCATCCGCCCTGCAACGTCTATATTCGTCAATGATATGGGCGATGCCGGTCCTGTGGTTATTGGGGGCGCTCGTGACCCAAGCCTACATAGGGAGGATCGGGGTATGTTCCCTGAGAAAGTCGAAGATGTTCGCATTACGTTCCTACCTCTCTGCCACGTGGATCTGTCCAGGGCATGTCCACTCCGGGGTGTCGTCGTGGGGGGTGTTCCCGCCATGCAAGGTGGCCCCCCGTACCCCCGCCGCGTTCTTGCCAGCTGCTGGATGGAAGGTTCAGAGGTGATGGGAGGAGCCATTGCTGAGGTAATTTCGTTCCAAAGCTTTCGAGTCTTTCTTGCACTATTTTTATTATTACACCTAATATAAACTATTAGAAAACCCCTCCTCTTATCCAAATTTGATTTTGAAGTGGCCTTCATGATAATAGATTTTAACATCATCTATGTATAAATCTATGTGGTTGTACTTTCTTTTCATTAAGCCTTCACTAATGCCTTTACTCATAAGTAGCTTACCACATCATTTAGCTAGTTGGCAATTAGTGGTTAAGGGTGATAAGTTTAAGCCCTAGTCCTTGCTAGAAAATTTATATATTTTTAGTCAATCTCTTTAAAGTGATAACATGAGTTAGAAAACTACAAATTGCCTTATGCATTGCTTTTGTTAATACCATGATTAACATAACTATATGCTCCTCTCTCATCATTGAAACCATAGTCAACTCTTCTATAGTTGATATGTGAAAAGCATTCTTCTTCTTGGGATTTTATTCTTTCACCATGTGGCAATGCTTTATCATGGTTTGTGGATACTCTACATCCCCTTGACTAACTTTTCTTAGAATTACTTTGCTTTTTTGTTTTTTTTTTTTTGCAAATTTTTCTCTACTTTCAATACCAACTAATATACCTCCTCCATGCTTGCTAGATTTACTAGTTGATGAGCAGTAGGATATCTTAACACTCCACCATACAAGTCATGAGTGCATGTGTTGGACCAGATTGTAATCCATGGATGAACAATGTAAGTATGCTAGAAGTTGATAGTAGGTTCATGATCATTGTCTTCTCACTTTGAGTTAGTGAAGTGCAGGTGTATGGTTTAACTCTTAGTGAGGCATATGATATATTGATGTTGTGGGCTCATAATACTCCTAAGTACAAACATAATGAGAATTAAGAGTAAAAATATAAATCTAAGTAATAATAGAAATATAAATCTACTATAGCCTACAACAATGAGCAATTGGTCTTGGCTTGTGATGAGTGGTGAGGTACCCCTACACTCAACCATACAAATACGAGCATGTATGCATGATCCGTTAGAACTTTGTAGATGGACTAGTTGTGGCATCTAGATAGTTATATGTTGATTGTAGTTCACTATCTTCCCACCTAGAGTAGTATTTTCTTTGTCACGTATGGTTTAGTCTAGAGTGAGGTGTATGATGCGATTCCTAATTACTATGCTACTCCTAAAGTCAATAAGAAGTAACTTGAGTGAACTAATAGACAATGGAAAATAAAGTCTAAGCTAGCCTAAGTGCAATGAGCATCTGTCTTTAATCATCCATATGCATCTTGGACCTTGTGTACTACTTCTAGGGTTACCAAGTGCACATTACTTGAACACTACTAGATATGCTACTAGGTTACCAAGCAGTTACACTTAAATGTTCGTGATTAAGACATACTCATTCCACATTAACAACAGGAATAGTAAATAATGATAAAGACATGTTAACTAAGAAAACAATAAATAATAATTAACAATTAAAAAATTAAAGACTAAGTGAATGCTGCAATGATGGAGTAATCTCGATATTTATTGCTAATTATGTGCGTGTCCAAGTACATCACACTTGAACAAAGGTTCCATATAGTTACAAACATCACATTGTGGGCATGCACTTGGGAAAGAACTAAAAACTAACAAAAATACTTGACCCTAAAGACTTACCAAAAAATTTCTTCCTATGCACCTGAGTGCTATATTTATAGGCCAACATAGGAATCACGATATCATGTATTTAATATTGTTATCTAGGTTGTGATATCACATACGTGATATTGAGTATTCGATATTAAGGCTTAACAAACCATGATTCATCATACCCACACGACTGAATAACAACTCGTCCTCGAGTCAAACAATCAAAATGAGAATGAGTTCATTTGATTACACAGTGGATATGTATGGGATTATTGACTAACTATGAATTACTTCATGCCACAATGTGGAATTAAAAAAAAATTAGGATACCAACACATAATACAAAAGACAAAATTGTTGAAACTCATGTGGTTCCTGGTGGTGGTGGCTCCTCCATGGGCCTCTTCCCCTTATCTTGTGCTTCAGGCTTTTGAAATGGATATCTCTGAAGGAGCACCCAAATTTTTTCTTCTTTGGTTCAGGGATCGTGTGCCGTCCATGTTGGTGTTCCAATATTTGATGGAGTCAGCACCTCCTATGGACATGGTAGTTGTAGAAACATTTGATTGGCTTTGACGTATCAAGCTGCAAACAACCGTTGTTCCTCCTTATAGGCTCTAGCTTTGTCTTTACATTCTTGGTAATATGTGAGCCATTGAGCCAAATCTTTTGTGATATCTTTTTATCCTTGGTAGCTGGCCTTGACCACCTCTAACTTAGAATTTTCTACCTCTAATTTTTGTAGTGTCTTTTTGTGTTCAACAAATTCTGCTTCATACTTGGTGTAGGTGACTACTACTTGCTTCTCAAATTCTATCCTCGAGCATCCTGCTATCAACATGGCTAAGTTGGCATACAACAAGTTTGCCAATTCCATGTACTCAGTGAGATCCTAGATCTATAGGTCCTGGCTCTTTAGTTTTTCTTGGTGGGAAAAGGTGTAAGTATCCAGTATGGCTCGCCAGTTAGAGTTCTAAGCACTGAGAGTGTTGATATGGGTCTTGGCCATATGGATTTATTTTTCAATGATCTACTTATACATCCCCACTTGATCTCAGAAATGTTCCTTCAACTTCTTATGTCACTTAACCTCATTATGCCATGTGCTTATTTTAATAGTCATCTTCTGATGAATTGCATGTACCTCCTCCATTTAAAGGGTCCTATTTTATTTGGCTAAGAAATTCATATCCTGGTTGATCCTTATTAATTATTCTTGCATTTGCTAGAGATTCTCCTCAAGAACATTCTTCTATTTCTCTATTGTGGTCAACCGAAGATTCTCAATGGTAAGGTGTTTATTTTCTTCTTGTAAGGCCTTGAGTGCTTTAGCATGTGCATACATTTGGGCTTATGCCTTTGAAGCATCCCAATCAGCCTTCTCTTTTTTCCTTACCATCCTTTTATTCTCTTCTAATAGTTTATTTAACTGCTCATTCCAAAATGACTCTAGCTGGTCAGCTAGGATAAGTTGACATGGATCTTACTATGTAGTTTGTAGGGCTACAAACTTCTCTTGGAGTCTTCTCAACTCATCCTCAGCATGTTTGGCCCTATGCTCTGCCATGACCAGATTTCCTTTTATGGAAATGAGATCTGATTGTGTTGTTGTAACATCTTGAGGGATGTCAAATAAAGACATTGTCACTTGTCCTGTTTGTAGCAATCAATCCAAAACATCCTCATGTTCTGTAGGAATCATCAAAGTACTAGCTAAGACTTGAGCATCATGTGCTTCTGTGAGATCTGTTGGTATCACAACAAGGACATTGAATGATTCTTTGATGGGGTCTGTGACCACTTCTACTACTCTAGTTGTATCTTGGTGTTGCATAACCACTACTATGGTGCCTTCACCAGTTTCTAATTGCACTTGAAAAGATGCAACATTTCCATAGATTTATTGTGACCAATGTGATTCCCCTCCTTTTGTTTGTATAGAAACCTCACCCCAGGCATGATCAATTGAGACTATGGGCTATACGACATCATCAATAACCTTGAAGAGGTTAGCCTCATCATGAATTCCCCAACTAACCAATTCTGCAATGGCCCTGAGATGGCTCATCTACGGTTGAGAGTCCTGTGGCGGTGGTGGCGGTTGGTCTTGTTGACTTGTGGGTTACATGATAGGCCTTGCTTCCCATTGTTGACTAGGCCTTATGTCTAGAAGCTGGCTAGGCCTAGTTGTTTGAGGTGCAGTAGGCCCAACCATCTACTCTTGCATAGGCTCCAGTGTCTCACTAACATCTTTCCTTGGTGTTGGTGAATTCAGTAATTCAAAATATGTGGCATTTTAAGCTTTTCTAGGGATGTTATTAGTGTACCCTAGAATTTCAGGACACTTGCATAGCTTCTTGATTAGATAAGGGAAATGCAATGCAAACTTCTCTACCTTTCATTCTTCAAATTGACTCAATATTTCTATAAGATATAGATGGGACAGGTTAACATCAACCTTTCCCATCAGGATTGCACTTCCTCTGGTTACATAGGTGGAAATTCTATTTAATCCTTTTGTTGGGAAGAGGTGATAGGTGCCAATTTTGAAATAGATTTTCTCTTCAAGGATGAGTTCCCCATATGATTTATCTTCCTTTTTTTATACCCTTTTTAACCATATTTTCCGTGCATCAACATCAGAGCGAGTGGATAGGTGAGCAACCTTAGGCCTTTTATTCGGAAGTTTTAGAACTTCCAAAATGGCCTTAGCAAAGAAATCAATTGAAATCCCACCAATATCAGTGATGGTGCCTTCTTCCTTATTATGCCAAAATTGGTACATCTCCCTCAAATACCATTCACCACTCTCTAAGAGAATAGCCCATAGTGGAGATCCTTTGAGTTGATCTCTGACTAACTTAGGGGAAAATTCGGCAAAGGGTCCAAAATTGAGTTCCATGATCACTGTAGCTAACATCGATCTTTCTCGAATCACCTAAACACATTCTAGAGATAACGTGAGATGTTGTCCCTATTTAGGTGCCCTACCTTCTCCACCTTATACATGCCAAAATTATGTAGAAGTAAGGGGTTCTTAATGAATGTTGAATGATTGTGCCTCCTAATCTGCATGTTCCATAGGGGGTCCTTGGCCCCTGCCTCTCCTTGGTCATTTGGATGCACCCTAAGAGGGTCCTCCCTGTTGTCCTCATTTAGGTGCCATCTACAATCACACAGGATCAACTGTCAGTAACGTCATTTAACAAAATTTGATTTATACCTCCCTCATTGCCTTTAATGAATTCAATTCTTGCTTAGTATGATTCAGAGTTATAAATTTTCAAGAAAATCCCCCTAAAATTTTTAATATTGGGCCCAATTTAATCAAGTGACTCCAAAAATAATTTCCATGGTTTGGGTGAAGGAATAAAATTGGTTTGGTGCAAGTTCTTATCATTTTTCTAAAGATCACTTACCCCTATGATATCCTTCAGGTGACAGTGAATTTCAAAAAAACTATGTGCAACTTGTAGCATACCCTTCCTCCACGACTGAGTTAAACACTCCGGGTTTAAGTAGGTTCAATCGGAAGGAGAATCAAAGTGTTAATCAGCAAGATATTAATGTTTAAGGTGCACAAACTTGAAAATTTTTGAAAGAAAATTACAACAACTCCCCTTGTGTGAATAATTAAAAATGACATTGACATGTACCCGAGGATAAGGGGTCCATATAAATAGGTTTTATCTATGCGATATCATGTATGCGCTAACATGGACCTGATACTGAGTAGTCGATATCACGTCCCATCTAGAATAGGGTACTTGGAAAAACTGATAAACTTTCGAATTTCCATGGCCAAAAAGGAAGGATTTAAGGTAGATTTGGAAGGTCTAGGGTAATGTTGAGTAGAATTTAAAGCACCAAAAGTGTAATAAAGTGGAATTATACAATAAATTTCTTTCAGAGGATGTGGAAAAAGGACATGTAGTGGTGCAAAGGAACATTTAGGTTGAAATGATGATAAAGGAAAGAATAAATTCAATAGTGCAGTACTTGGAGGATATAAGATGATGTGGTAGTATGCAATAAGTGCAGATTACAAAAGTTACGGAAGTGGATCCTTTCCAAAGTAGGTTCCAACCTATCATGCCCTTACATAACCACACCTTAAAATGTTTGTAGGCACTAGAAGGGTTAAATACAATCTGCACTAGTGCAAAAAAACACATACATGTTAAATACCACTGTGATGAGGTATGAAATCTATGCCACACAAGATACAAGTTAGAAATACTTGGACAGTGGGGTGAAATGAATTGTAGAAGGGATTGCCGAAATTGGGACATGAGGTAACTTACCCTAGGCACAATGAATCCAGATTGTGGGGCATGATTAATGTATCATTAGACTTTCACTTCAAAATCCAAACCAAGTCCATACCTTTGACCAGTGACATCACATTATTTCATCTAATAATAAACAGCCATAAGAGCATCATGACAGCAAGGCATATGATCCCTTGGTGTTTTGTACAAGGGAGGAGTGATTTGGAATTTGTCTACGGTGCATTCTTCTTGATCTTTTCTTTGTTGTTTTTCTTCTTTCTTTTTCTTTGCCTGGCTGCTTTGACACTTTATCATTTCCAACGATGATTCAGAGAAGCCACCAACCTTAAGGAATGGATGCATGTCTTTCTAGTGGGACCTTCTAGAATAACATTGAGTTTCTTTATTGCAGGGGACGATGCCATATCATGTATGCGATATCACATGGGATGCGATATCATGATGGTCGTGATATTGCATACGCGATATCGGAACCCATGCGATATTGCGTCTCATCATACCCCCATGACTAAATGAAAACTCATCCTCGAGTTCCTTACAAAATATTGGGAAGGTATGGGATTATTCAGGTGAATGGAACTAATGGGATGACATGTGAACAGATCATCATTACAAGACTTGACAAAACTGGTGTTCATGACAACAAGAGTGAACACCTTATTACATTGACATTAGGCCTTATTTGGCAGTTGAGAGAGAAGAAAGAAAGAAGTGTTGCTACTGCCAATGCCAAGGTTGCGCCTTTCTTTGTCCATCCGTAAGTGCGCCATCGATCTTGCTCCTTGCATAGTTGCTTCTGGCACTGCTCCATTTCAAGTGTTTGCTCCAGATCCAATTCATTGTTGTATGATCACCATCTGCACACACAACACAATCATATATTAGCAAGGGTAAATGAATCATCATGTAATTAATACCTTGCTTCGGTGTAGGTCCATTGGCTAGGTTGTGGTATGGATAATTGCAGATCTGGGGATGTATTAATGATGACTACTGAAGGTGTAGGGGTTAGGAAAAAATTGAAAAAAATCAAAAAAATCGGGCCCCGTACCCCGATGACTAATCACGAACCTCCGATAGCATTAGAATAGAGAAAGGAAAAGGAATAAGAAGATGGAGAAAAAGAGACAAATAGGACATAGATAAAATGGATGTCAAGATGGAAATGAACAAAATAAAATTAATTGCAAAAATGTTAAGGAAAAGAATTTAACGGATGCACCAAATAGAAATGTTAGTGGGTCCTCCCCAAAGCAGGCGCATGCCCTTAATGCCTTGAAAAACCCACATTTAAAGAGTTCGTAGGCTCTGGGAATGTCATTTGGAACAAGAGTTAAAGTCTTAACTGCAAGAATTTACCAAAAAGAAAACAATGCATCAACCAAAATATATACACTAATGATACAACCGGTAATGAGGTGAACAATGGAGAGAAGGATGGAGAGAATAGAATGGAACAGAATCTCAAGAACAAGGTGGTGTACAACCCCTTGTGTAGTTCATGATTAATGTGACTTAGTAAATCCCATTCCAAGTTCGGCCTCAAACCAACCACATCCAGTGACTTCGCATCAATGCACTTGGCCAAACCATGCACTTGAAGAACAAGAATGCTTCTCCAAAGAGCCACCACCATTCCGACGAAACACTTGAAGATAGAGTGGGAAGCAAGAAGGGCCTTAGTTAGAGGGAACATTTTTGGTTCCATAACCAGTGCTTGTAGCCCAAGTTTATTTCATCTAAGTGGTGTGCTTTGAATTCTCACTTTTTTTTCTTTTCTTTTCTTTTTATTTTCTCTTGTTTTTCTTTTTGTTTCTTTTTTTTCTTTCTATGTTTTGTGTTTTTATGTGTGAGAACCACACCATGCAAAGACTTCTTATTTTTATTGTCTCAACTTCTGATAATTGGGTAACATCGGAATGGCAAGAAAACTCAAGAAGAGAACATCCAAGCACCCAAGAGAATGACCAACACAAATGCATCAAGTTCCCTTGAAGTCACACTCTTTTCAAACCTTGAGTCCTTCCTTAGTTTGAGAAGTACCCAGTCACTAATTCGTTAAGGTTCTTATTATGAAGGAGATTGCACATTTTCAAGCCAAGAGAGACCATAGAAACTGGTGGATGGATGGATGAAGTGAACTCATTGCCTGCCATATCAAAAGAACATACCTTAGTATCAACATCATAACTTAAAGGTAAAAACCAACATTAGCAATCAATATGAAAATAGTTCATACTATCATTCCGAACACTTATTGGGTGACAAACTTACAGGATGGATCACACACACACAAACACGAAAAAAATGAAAAAGTAGAATGATGTTGCAAAACAAAAATAAGAAAAGTTAAAGAAATTTGTAAAATAAAAGCTAGAAAATTTAAAGAAATTTGTAAAAGAAAAATGTGTAAGATAAAAACGTGTAAAACAAAAATGTGTAAAATAAAAACTTAAAAAGAACTGAGGACCCCCATATGATTATCATAGGTGGCCATCTCCCCCATGATTGAATTGTAAGGGAGAGATCTGAAATAATTAACGTCTATTGGAATTTCGTAGAAGTGCCCAACTCCTCCCAATTGATGATCTTAGGTTGAGGGATGGGAGTTGGCGATGCTCATATTCCAACGTGTCTATGCCTTCATTATTGGCATGGTTTGTTTCCTCAGTTCATTCCATGCATATTTGTTTGCTCTTTCGAGTAGCTGTTAACCACAAGATGTCTACTACTTGTTGTGTGGTTGCTACATACAGGCATCTTTGTTTCAAAATTTCAAGAGCACACCTGTTACATGGAGGCATTTCCTCCATGTCATCACCCGATGAATCACTATATGTGATGCATGGAACTTTCCTCTTCTTGATCTTTCCATAAATTTTTATCTTAGAAATTTCCAAGGAAAGATTGTGGATCCTAAGGCATGCATCTACTGTACTCAATAATGCCCTTCCCATTATAATTGGGAAGTCCCCTTCATTGTTATTAACTTCAATCACCAGGAAATCAGCTGGGTAGGACCAACCACACACAGTGGTAATAATGTCCTCCACAAAATCCAAGGGAATGGTGATGGACTGGTTGGCCAGCTCAAGTTGGATGTTGTTCTTCTTAAGTTGGGGCAGGTTCCAGGCTTGATACATCTTTCATGAAATTAGGTTGACTCCGGAACCTGAGTCAAGAAGAGCCTTATGTGGTGCATTCCCGGCGATTTGTAGATAGATTAAGGGACTCCCAGGATCAGTTAGTTTCCTGGGAAGGTGGCCTACCTTGATCCAGTTGGTTATGGTATGCATTAACATAACCGTATGTGTTAAGCTCTGTTGGACTGAAGGGTGCTCCGAAGTGTTAGATGGTGGAGGAGTGTACCTAGACTCAACCACTTGTTGTTGCAAGATTTTGTCTGGGCTTTTGATTCTGAAGAAAGGTCTTCTCTTTTTACAATTGTCAGAACCAGCAACAGGTTGAATATTTACAGTTCTCGCAGCGTTATGTTGTTGCAGTTAAGTAGGGAGTTCCCCTTGCATTGTTGGAGCAGGAGGTGTTATGGGAACTACAGATGGAAGAGGTGTGGATGGAGTTGGAGGATGGTGTATATGTGGGATCTCTCTCGGAGGAGAAGGAGTCCTCCTAAAGTACTCTCGAACTTGGTAGTGACGTTGGGAAGTTGTGTGACTCATAGAGTCACTTGGAGAAACTGGTTGCTGCACATAATATCCATAAGGATCAGGTTATCGGTAAGGGTACTGTTGTGTTGGTAGTGGAATCCCCCATGACTGTGGATATTGCCACTGCTGATGTTGTCTGATGGGTTGTGGTGGAGTTCCACTTGGATAGTATGTTAGTGGTTGGTGGAATTGCCTTGGGTTACCTTGGGGATAAGGTAACCTTTGGGGTGTTTGTTGTTGGTTGAGTCTTGGATTAAGTGCATACACCCCAGACTCTTGTAGATGTGAGATGATTGGACAACATCCCTTGGGATGATCATAATGGTAGATCTCACATCCACTGTCATCGTCTGTGTCTGAATCCACAACTCATTGGAGATAGTAATTTTCCACTTACCCTTGTTATGTGCAGGGCCTGAATTTCTCCACTTTGTCTTATCTTTGTCACTACTTCGTTCCTCCTTAGACTCTTCTACAAATTTCAGGACAGTTTCAAGTATGGAGTCTAAGGAATCCCATAATTGGTCCATCTTACCCGATACTTCCGTTGTTAATTTTTGAATCAGCAAGGTTTTCTAGTTCACCAACTCTTTGAGTGGTGACTCATCCTCCTCATCACAAAATTTCACTCCCTTCTTTCGAAGGGAGGGATCACGGTTGTATTCTTCTAGACTTTCCCTTTTTCGTAGCTCACCTTCTTCTTTTGCTACTTGTTCCAACAAACTATGTACTTCATGGGCTCTAAGTTGTGAGAGTCTCCCTTGGGCATAAGTCCCAAGGGTTCTTCTAGTTTCATGCCTTAGCCCATCCACGATGTGGCAAAGATGATCCCACTGAGCATATCCATGGCTTGGGCAACGATGTAACAATGTGTAGTAGTGGGCCATGGCAGCATCCAAGGGTTCGTGATTACCTTGCTTCCAGCCTTGGATCTACTTACGCAAATTAGACACTCGGGAGTATGTTTGATACTTATCGTTGAAGAGTTCTAACATCGTACTCCACCTCCTAATGGTCTCCAGTTCTAAGGACCAATACCAACTCTCTGCTTCTTTAATGAGTGTCCTTGGAAACAACTTAAGTTTTTGCCACTCATTTTCTATATTTTGCAAGGAACAGGCATCATGGAATGCCTGTAAATGATGCTGCGGATCAGCATTGTATCCCCCTTCAAATCGTGGGATGTTGTTCATGTCTAAGTGTTTGATTTGACTATCTTTTAAATGTCTTGTGGAAATTCTAATAGCCTCCATTATATGTCAAGCATACTTCATGTTGCAAGTAGGGGTTTGTCATGATCATCTCTTTCATGACACCCATGATGTCTTCATTGTTCCCTACTTTCCCTTCGTTCATGCCCTTGTCCTCTCTCTTGACTCTCTCATTGAGGTCTCTCATTTTTCTTACTTTTATCCTCTCCATTATGCTCGTGCTGGTTGCACCTTGATGTGGAAGGAGAGGGTGAGTGATGTGAAGAAGGGGAAGAAGAAGGAGAACCATCACCGTGGTGATGTTTTCTACCTTCTCTTTGGCTGCTTTGGCCCTGATCGTGGTGACAATCTAAGTGCCCTTCCTTGTCTTTTGTTGTTGTTACCTCTGTGAATAACTAGTGTTCATGGGAATTAGAACCAAGGTTGTGTATCTTTGAGTGTAGGTTCTGATACCCAACCTCCTCACCATCGTTAGGAGGGGGAACATCTCTTAATAGAGAACCTATTGTAAGTGGCTCACCATCTCTAGTTTCACTAAGGACGTGCGGGATCTCTTTGCCCTTGAATAGTGTATGTTGGCTCTCCTTCCTGCATCCCTCATACGTTGTAAATTTGTGGGATGATAATCCCTTGTGTCAAAGTCTTCCATAACGTATTTAGCATAAAGTTGAGTCATGCCAATCTGTGCTAAGGCACCGAGAAGCATGTTCAGGACAGATTGATCTGGAGGTAACACTATGTTACCAAATAAATCTCTCCAGTGCATCTGTTCATCTTGATGGAGGATAAAATTATAATTAGGTATATACTCATCAGGATGAGTATATGTCACCCTATATTGTTGAGGACTTGGCTGATTTTGGCTATGTGTTTTTGATTGCCAACTGTCTTTTGTATTATCCCTAGGTGATGTGTTTCTCTTGTGAGAAGAAGAAGAAGAAGACATGATGTCTTATAGGTGTGCTGATTTTACCATTATATAATTTTTTTCTTATTTGATTAACCCTAAGGTTCGTTTAATCTCCCAATGATGTAAATGATCTCTTATGTCCTACTTAGTGCACAAACACTTAGTCCCCGGCAACGGTGCCAATGATGAGTGGCGAGGTACCCCTACACTCAACCATACGAAACGAGTGTAGCACGCATGATTTGGTTGAACTCCATAGACTAAGTGCCTACATGCCTCATGGAACACTTAAGGTTAACCATTCATTGTCTTCCTAGACTTACTTGTAGTTGTCACGGTGTATGGTTAAGTAAGTCCAAGGTATATGATTTTTATAGTCTTTTATCTTTTATCTCCTATGCTATCAAGGTGAAGGGTTGAAGAAACTAACTAACTCTAACTAATGAACTAAGTCTAAATTACCTAGCATCAGCATCTGTTCCCACTTACCGTACACACCCTAAACCGATGCAACCGTGGCTACCAAACGCTAATCGTTACTGGGATCACCACGCGTAACACATGTGCTCGAAGTGGTCATACTGAGGCACTTAACTAGGAGGAAAGGATTGAGAGAATCTAATGTAGCATAAGTGTGATGAGCAGCCGATTCCTTGATTATTTGTACACATCCTGGTGCACAACTACCACTGGGATTACCAAGCGTAGATCCTAAATACGCCATTGGGTTACCAAGTAGTCACACTAGATGCTCGTAATCAAGTCGTACTCATTCTGCATTCTAGGAGTTTAAGGGTGAGAGAGAAAGCAATAAATAAAATCCTATTCCATGCACTACAAGGTTTATCCAAGAAGTTCATCTTTATTTCCGTACACAACTTGTGTTTAGGTACAATGTTGCTCGAATAAAGATCCGTTCACTTTAGGACTCCTACTACAGGCACATGGAAAATATTCTATCTCTGGAGTGATCAATTTGCCAGAGTTTCCCTACTTCTAGCCCAGGATAGGGAAACAAGGGAGAGCCACCTCTTATTTATAGATATGACAGCGCACCGTGATATCGCGTACGCAATATCGCAGGGGACGACATGATCTCGCGTACGTGATATCGCGTGGGGTGCGATATCACAACACGCGATATCGCGGCTCATGCAATATCATGTCTCGTCAATACTCATTGCACGTAGGCTAGTTTAGGTTCTACTTTTCATTGTTCATTAGCTTAATTAATTTATTTCTTTATTATCATTAGGAGCAGCATAGGATTATGCAACATCAATCATATGCCTCACTTTGGACTAAACCATACATCACAAAGCTACCACTACTCTAAGTGGGAAGATAGCGAACTACAATCAAAGCATAATGATTTAGATGCATAAGTAGGCCCATCCATGAAATTCAACTGGCTCGTACATGAATGATTATTATTCGTATGGTTTGATGTAGGGGTACCTTGCCACTCATCATTGGCACCATTGCTAGGGATGGTGCTAGTTATCTATATTAGTTATATCATACACAATCACTATAAACACATTAATGATATATCTCTTAGAAAATATTAAATCACACACATCATTTACTAGAAACAATGTCTCTTTCATAAGGAAGTGATAATGCATTATATAATGAAAGCATTCACTAGAGAAATAACAAGATATACGATGAAGAAAATTGGAGTGATCAACCTTGTGCAAGGATTTCATATGTTCATGACCATCCTGACGACACTCAAGGACTACTTTCACCTAAGGTAGAAAATCCTAGGGAGGATGAAGAAAGTCCTAGACAAGGAAAGGCCTCAAGGCCTAGGACCTCCTCAAAATCTAAAAAGGATAAATTAAGGGACCCTAGGGAACACTATAGAAGCCATGGCAATCCTTCTAGTTCCTCATCTTCCTCTTCCTCTTCAACATTTAGTTTTGATGAAGATGAATGTAGATATAGATACCAAGCTCATCATTAGTGTCAAAATAACAATGAAAATAAAAATCGAACCCACGAGAAAAATCAAAGACGTCAACATNTATTCAATGATGATGAACCCTTGTTGGCCACTAAGAGCATAATGTAGATCACAGAGGTAATTAAGATCTCTTGCAGGCACCACAAAGAAAGTTGCCTACCTAGGCTTGATATGAATAATATCCCTAAGTTTGCAGGAGGCTATGATTCAGATCCACAACATCATTTACAAGCCTTCCATGATGCCTATGTCTCATACAACATTGAAAGTGGATGGTAAAAGCTTAAGCTCTTTCCTAGAATAATTATTGATAGAGTCGAAGTATGGTATAGATCGTTGAAACCAAATTCAATTCAACGATAGTCCACAATGTTGGAACTCTTCAATGAGAAATACTATACCTATGTGAGGGTGTCTAACCTAAGCATGGATACAAGAACAACATGAACCCTTGGACATGGCCTTGGATAGATATTATTCCCTATTGAATAAATGCCCAGGCCATGGTTTCTTCAAGGAAAGGCAACTTTTCCACATCATAGATGGGCTTCGTAATGAAACTAGGGAGATCCTTTGGATGTATGCCCTATGTGAATTATAAGACCTACGAATCCATCAAATCCAAAATCTAATCGAGCATGTGGCAAAAGAAGAAGAAGAGCTATTTAAATGGGAGAATGTTGAGAAACATCATTGGGACCCAAATCTTCAAATGAATGAGGTCCATATTTATGATAAGGAGAAAAAGGCCACTCTCGATAAGGTGATTCTGCAACAAACCTTGCCAATATAGAACTCTATTGATGAATTTGAAACAAATTTTAATAGGATGTCAAAATGGATATATGAAAATGTTACAACTCTAGTTGAGACTATTGAGAAGAAGATCATGTAACGCAAACTAGGCAATCATAATAAACAAAGGATACAGAACCAAGAAATAGCTAGGAACACATTTCGGAAAATAAGAAAAATGGTTGAAGAAAGTAAGGCTATAGACTCAACCATAGATGAAGATAATTGATGTAACATCTACACATATGATCATCGAAGGGTCATTGTTCATCTTATTGCATCTACATGAGCATTGGGTAGGTGCATTAAACCCAAAGTTTGTATAGAAGCATACACCCAAGAGATTTCCTTTCCCACATGGTAATTATAGATAGCCCCACAACCAATTGTACTATCCTAGGGGGACTTATTACCAACCTCAACACTATCATCAACTGTAGTGGAAACAACCATAGTTGTGCGAAGGCCACCACCAAATCAACCCTATTCTTCTTATCTGCTGAAATTGCATGCATATTATGTTCAACACCTTGTTTTCCCAACTAGTTCTACGTACTCTACTTCAAATCACTACTATCACTTTCTAAAGTACCATCAACCCATGACATCCCTTGAAGGATCACCGCCTCATGCCTCCTACCATCCATCCTACCCTCAATATTCTCATACTCCACCTCATTACATGCCACTACCAATGACACAAGAAGGTTCGGCACCACAATATCAACAAACGAATGCCACTTGTGCTATGAATGTGCATAGACATGCTAATACCGGTGGGTCCCCACTGTAAACTCAAAAACATTCCTTCTTTAGGAAAGGCTACAAGCAAAAGAAAAAAAATCATTGACTAGCCACATCGTCTGAATTGGCATAATGTAAATCTAGTGCAATGCCTCCCTTTTCACCATCACTGTCCTCTAATCCTACATAAAGGCCACCATTCATTGTTACTCCTATTCCAAACCTAAGTAATGAATTTACAAGCATGGGTAGACCAACAAATCTATGCATACCATATCATGATCAAGGGTGCAATCATGGGCTAGACATCCATCACATTACCATACCTCATACCCTGACCCACCATATATTTAACAATCAAGTGTGTGACCAACAATTTGTCTACCCATCCACCGCAACTTCAAAAGATACCTAATGGCTTGGGAATGAATAGTTACCAATCTTTCATACATTTATGAATCCTATCTATCTACTTATTAATCCTTGTTATGGACAAATTTTTAGTCGTGGGGGACATCCCCCATTCTAATCTTCATGTTTTATAAGTGTTTTCCATCTTTTTATTTTACAATTTTTTGTCAATTTCTTATTTCTTAATACAATTTTTTCAATTCCTTCCAACTTTTTCTATTTTTTTGTTTTCATTTTCTTTGTTATGTAATCTTGCTTGTGAATAAAACGATCATGTAGCCCATTAAGGTGAGGTTTTCTCTATGTTGTCGAGTCATAAGGAACTAATTATTTGGTTAGTGAGACCACGTCATCCATCCACTCATTCCATTAATAAGAGGTTCTTGCTCTAGTCATAATGATATTCCTTTTTATCATCCAACCTAAAAAGAAATTCATAATCATTGTGCCTAGACTAAAAAGTGAAGAACCAAGGGGGAATGTAAAGGATGTGACATCAAGCGGATTTGTGGATTCTCTTTGGCCACTTCTGTATGTTCTATCATGTTGGTAAGGTTGTAATTATATCCTTATAGATCTAGTAAACAATGGAAGTAAGAGTAACCTAACGAGGCACTGAATAAAATTTTGAGGGTCCCATTGGAAAGACATGTACCCATGCCTAATGGTTGGTAACTACTCAGAACAAAGAAAAAGAGAAAAAAAATTCCTTCCTTAGACAAAATGCCAAGTGATGTTACTCCTTGCAACTATGATAGTCTTATAATTGTCAGCCAAAGCGATGAAATGATGCGATGTCATTGAAATGTGGTTTGAACTTGGTTTGAATCTTAGATAGAAGCACTCATGATTATTTAACCATTAATAACACACATGGATTTATTATGCCTTGGGTGAGACACCTCACATCCCAATTTTTGCAATCCTTTCTACAGTCCATCTCATCTCCATATCCGTATGATTCCAACTTGTGGTTTTGTGTAGCATAGACTTATTATCTCAAATTGGTGGTTTTCACATGTGTGTTTTGTTGCATAGGTATGCATTACATTCAACCCCTTCAGTGCCTATGGACATTTTTAGGTGTGGTTATACAAGGGCATCATAGGCTGGAGCCTACTTTGGGGAGAACCCACTTGTGTAACTTTTGTAACTTGTACTTATTTGACACAACCACATAATTCTTCACCTTCCAAGTGCTTAATTATTAAATTTCATCATTTTCCTTATCATATAATTGATCTATTCCATAACATCAATTTAATGCCCTTTTTCTTGTATCTTCCAAAGATTTAAACATTGACAACTCCATCTTCTACCATTTTCAGTGCCTCAGTCTGATTTCCTACTTACCCTAGAACTATGAACCTAACCTCAAACTTTCCAACCAATCACAGAGCTTCATCTTCCATGGTCAATACCTTTAATTAATGCACTTTCATGGACCCTGATATTGAGTACCCAATATTAGGTTAGCCTCAACATCAGATACCTAATATCATGTTGTGCAACACCTATATATATGACACTTGCAATACCCAAACTTTATTTTTATCATTTGTAGCTAGTGGAGTTTTTTGAATTTTCTCTCATGACTTAGCTCTAAGAAACTAACTTCTACTTGCAATATTTGGCTCTCCACTGCTCTGATTCTCATACCATTTGAACCTATTTGATCCCAAAGTGTTCAAGTTAGTTGTGGGGGGGAGTTGGTGTGTGGTGTGTGAAACTTGTGCCAGATTTTCACAATTTGCTATTACCTAGAAGGTATAATAAGGGTAAGAATCTTAAAAACCATAAGTGTTATGGTTAAAAATCAATCGTGGTAGAGCCAAAAACCTTAAGTTTTCCACCCAAGGGACTATAATCGTCATAATAAGCCACAAATAAGGAAAAAGAAACTAATTGCGAAAGGTCATAAAAGAAGATAAACACTTTTTGGGCATTTTTTTGAAAATTTTTCTAAAATTTGCAATCATACAAGCTAAAGAAAATTATGAAACTAAGGCCATGATTAAGGTATAACCTATTAATGATACATAACAACACCTTAGTAACATCCAATCTTTGATTGATTGCAGATGGCCCCAAAAAGAGAAATAGAAGGAGGACCTTCACAAGAAGTAGCCAAATGTCCAAGGGGTGGTAGGGACCAGTAAGTTGAGCATGCATAGCATGAAGAATAGGAAGCCTAATCACTCAGTATCCATCAAGAGGCTTTTATCACAAGAAAGTCGATCTAAGGAGAGGCTGCAACACCACTAGCCCCCATGCAAGAATCACACCTCATGTTGTCCCTAGAATGCCTTGATGTCATTCAAGAAAACTCCATGTTGACCATGGTCATCATGGATATGAACTTTGGGCTATTTATGGCATTTTCCCTTGAAGCCATTTGAACACAACTCTAGGCGTCACCCTTGTGGCTGATTCTTTCAAATAGCAATGAATGGTAACTTAGTGAAACCTACCAATTCTAGCACAACAAAGATGAAGGTACCACTATCAAGATTTGTGGAGTCAATGTTTCATTCTTGGTTAAAGCAATTGCAAAAGCTCTCAATCTACCAAATAAAGGGACTAAGTTGGCCCATCTATCTACAAGATCGAACATTTACACTAGAAAGTTATGGTTGAGGTAGGCATATAGCAAGGATGACAAAACATACAATGAATTGACTCTAGAAAATAGGACATAATTCAAGCTAGGCATGTATCATCTCTTCTCAACCAAAGGACTTAATAGGATTTCAGCCTATGCAACTACAGGAAGTGCCATCCTAATGGCTAAATACATAGTTAACCTTCCCTAGTTATACTATATAGAGATTTAGAGGCAGTTTGAGGAGAAAAAGGTAGGGAAGTTAACACTTCCATTTTCTTGCCCAATCCAAAAATTATGCAAGCACACTGAAATCCTAGGGTACACAAATGACATTCCCAAGAAGGCTCAAAATGCCTCCTTCATTAAATTACTTAAATTAGTAGCACTAAGGAAAGACCTTGATGAAGAACTAGAACCAAGGAAGGAAACAAAACCAGAAAAGAAAGCAAAAAAGGAGCCTAAATTGCACCATGAAACATAAGTTCTACCATTGCTACCATAAGATTATAGGCTAGAAAGGAGCCACTTACAAAAAATGAAATGCTCAACATGGGAAGTAGAGAGGAATCAAACCTCTTCAAAGTCCTAGATAAGGTGTAGCCCATCTTTTTGGTTGATCTGAAAAGAGGACAAGTGTCACTAAAATTAGGAGGAGAATCCCAGTGGTCTAGACAAATCTCTAGTAATGTCACATCCTTCCAAGTGATGCTTGAAATAGGAGAAGGTGCCATAGTAGTGGTAATGTAGCATCAGGATACAATTGATGTAGCAAAAGTAATAATGGATCATATCAAGGAATCATTTAATGTGTCTATTGTGCCACTAGTAGATTAGATTGGGACTAGAGATGCACAAATGCTTGCTAGAACTTTGATGACTCCTACGACACATGAGGATGTGTTAGATCAACTACTATAGATAGGGCAGGTGATGACCACCTTATTTTACATTCCCAATGATGTCACTATAGCATGGTTAGACCTCATAGACATAAAAGAAAAGCTGGTCATGGTTGAGGTTAGGGTGGAACATACAAAAGCAAAACTGCAACATTTGAAACAAGAACTGGGCACCCTTAGAGTTAAAAGATAGGATCCTATCTGATTTATTATGCCAAACTAGTTGGACTCATTTAGAATATAGCAGTTCATCAAATTGATTGAGGAAAATAAAGCAATAGAGCAAGAAAATGGGAAGGCTTTTTGGAATGCCTCTACTACTAATTCATAGTCTTATGCTCACAAGAAGGCATTGACCACCACATAGGAAGAGAATAAATATCTTGTTGCAGAAAACACCTAGTTGACTACCATTGAAGAACAAAAGAATGTTCTAAAAGAAAGTTTCTAGTTGTTAAGAGAATAACTAATGAGGGCCAACTAGGATATCAGCAAACTAGCTAGAGAAAATAGAATCCCCTCAATGGAGAAGGTCCACACCATTTAACAGAAGTCCACCATTACATGGAAAAATGAGTCCAAGAAACATGAAAAGCTGAAAGAACACTTTTGGGACTAGGTAGCCATGTGCAAGTAGATAAAAAAAAAGAAATTTAGATGGATAAAGCCCACATTAGGACCATCTCAACATAGAATCCTGATTGGTAACCAATTCTGAATAGTTATGCACTAGTCCATTAGGCGAAAGTGAAGAACAAAGACTTGTAGATCAAAGATTTGAAAGAATGCATGCCATTAGCTAACCTTAGATATGCCAAACTTACCATGTTAATAGCAAGTTAGCTTAGAAGTGAGTTGGAGAAACAAGTAGCAACCACTTATGCATTATACGAGAAAGAGTTTGCAGATAGAAAAGATGCTTTGCAAAAACTTCACATTGCAAACTCGAAACTTTAAGAGGTTAAAATGCACGAATATGAATAGAAGGATGTCACTTCAAACTTGGCCAGGAGACTCATAGATTATCATGAGTTCAAAGAATATGCTAGGGCATTTGAAGAGGAGTGATAGTAGTTTGCAACCTGGTATGTGAAGGCCAAAAAAATGTTTACACAACTACCATGTCCTTGGGATGTATCGATGCCAACACACATTGGTTCAATAACCTAGACAGTACATGATCCAAGGATAGAAGAAAAAAATTTGCAGGCATTCCTCAATTATTGTATATGTTACAAGTCTGGTGACTAAGGAAAACGACCAATGGAAGAGCCACCACCTTTGGGAACTACATGAGCTTCCTTGATTTTGTGTCTTGTAATATGGTGTCCAAAGTTTTGTAAAACACCACTGCAGTAGGTAAGAGTCTATTTATTTGTTTAAATTTTTAAGTTAGTAAATAATTTCATACCTTCCCAATATTTTGTAAAGAACTTGTTCCTCATTTTTTTAACTCAAGAACAAGTTTTTATTCAATCATGGGGGTATGATGAGTCATGATTATGATAGCCTTGATATCAAATACACAATATTAGGTTCCAAGAAATGATGTTGGATATCTGATATCATCTCTTTCATGTCAACCTATAAATACAACACTTGGATGCATGGTTGGGAAGGAGTTTTTAGTTTTAGATTTTAGTTAGCCTTTTCATAGATTGTTGATTTCTAGTTCTATTATTCCTAGTGTATGTTCGTAGTGTGATATTTGTAATTGTACGACATTCTTATTTGAGTTTCACATACTTGAACATGTTACATGACTGGAAATAAAGATCGAAATTACCTCCATCATTGTAGCATCCACTTAGATTTATTGTTGATTTAATTATTTACTGTTTTCTTTAGTTAATGTTTCCATTTATTACTATTTACTATTCTTGTCATTAAGCAGAATGAGTACAACTAAATCACAAGTGCTTAAGTGTAATTACTTGGTAACCCAACAATGTATTGTTTGGTGAGTCTAGTGATGTATGCTTGGCAATCCCAGAGGTAGTCTTACAAAGTCCATGGCATGTGTGGGAAATTAAGAATATATACTCATTGCACATAGGCTAGTTTAGGTTTTACTTTCCATTGTTCATTAGCTTGATTAATTTATTTCTTTATTATCATTAGGAGTAGCATAGGAGTAGGCAACATCAATCATATGCCTCACTTTGGACTAAATCATACATGATAAAGCTACCACTAGTCTAAGTGGGAAGATAGTGAAATATAATCAAAGCATAATGATTTAGATGCACAACTAGTCCCATCCACAGAATTCAATTGGATTGTGCATGAACGCTTGTGATTCGTATGGTTGGATGTAGAGGTACCTCGCTGCTCATCATTGGCACTGCTGCCGAGGATGGTGCTAGTTATCTAGATTAGTTATATCATACATAATCACTGTAAATGCATTCACAAGATATCTCTTAGAAAATATTAAATCACACACATCATTTACTAGAAATAATGTCTCTTTCATAAGGAAGCGATAATGCATTATATAGCGAAAGCATTCATTGGAGAATTAACGAGATATATAATGGAGAAACTTGGAATGACCAACCTCATGTGGGGGTTTCATATGTTCATGACCACCTTGGAGACACTCAAGGACTACATTAACCTAAGGTAGATAATCATAGGGAGGATGAAGCAAGTCCTAGGTAAGGGAAGGCCTCAAGGCTTAAGACCTCCTTGAAATCTAGAAAAGATAAATCAAGGAATCCTAGGGAACACTATAGAAGTCATGGCAATCCTTCTTGTTCTTTGTCTTCTTCACTAGAGGATGAGTTTTTATTTAGTCATGGGGGTATGACAAATTATGTTTTGATTAGCTCCAATATTGGATATCTGATATTGGAGCCTTGATATTGGATACTCAATATCGGAGCCTAAGATGCAATGTCGAATATCCAATATCATAGGGTATATGCTGACCTATAAATATAGCATTTGGGCTCACCATTTTCATATAGTTTTTCATAGTTTTTTATAGTGTAGTGAAGCTCTTTCAATTTTTTTTCTCTAGAGTTAGAATATTTTGAGTGCCCACAATAGGAGTCTAAGTGTGTATAAACCTTTATTCAAGCGCTGATGTACCTGAGCACAATAGTGTAATGCGAATAAAGATGAGCTCTTTTGATAATCCTTGCAGCACTGAGAATAGATTAATGTTTTCCTTAATGAATTTTCACTAAGCAATTAATTTTTAGTTATTAATGAATACAATCACAACCACTTTGAGCATACGTGTAGCAATTGGTAACCCATAAACACTTAACATTTGGTAACCCAGTAGCACTACCTGCATTCAGGATGTGTCCAAGAAGTGGGAGTGAGTACTTGTGTTAGGCTAGCTAGGTAGTAGGTTAATTAGATATTACATTACTCTACCTTTCATTTTGGTTCTAGGTGATTAAGCTTATAAAACATAAAATGATATAAATCACATACCTCAATTACATTGAACCATATACTTGTACCTCACAGGTGGAATTGAGAAGACAATGATCATTTCAATTAGATTTCACTTTCTTGAAACCAATGTACTTAAGAACTTAAGGTCTATGGAGTTTGATTGGATTGCACATGAATTCTTGTAATTCATATAGTTGGACGTAGGGATATCTCACTGCTCATCATCTACCTTATCGAGGAGGTAAGAGCTATCCACCTACTTCTCTAACTCTAATCTAGGTCTCCCTGCTATCAACATTGCCAAGTTTTCATAACAAAGGTTGGAAAGCATCAACGATCCTATCATCTTCTCAATCAACAACTCCTTTAGGTAGATCTCTACTTAGTTTTATGTGTTGAGGCCATCAAAGATGAGCTGTCATACATTGGTTCTTTATTGGAGTTGTTAGAGGGCTTCATTTACTTTTGCCTTTGTCAACTTAATATCTCTTCCATTAATTTCTTTGAGCATCCTCTCTTGATCCCTATATTGGTTCTTAACTTGTTTGTACTTTAGGATCTCATTATTCTAAGCAATGACCTAAATTGTGATCTTTTAGTGAATGGGCCAAACCTTTTCCATCAAAAATTCCTATTTTCTATAGTCAACCCATTCAAATCGATGTTTACTTTACCAATTTGTTCCTACTATTGGTGAATGTATTCAACCATTTGGTCTTTCTATTGCTTAGCATTTTACATGTAATGATAGAAAACGTCGGCAGCTGAAAATACTGATCGAGATTCCGTGTATACAGTTTTAACCACGGATCCGTGCGAGGGCTATGCTGGAAAAAGCGAATCCGCGGCGCCCTGAACGGTCTTGTCGATCAGACAGGGACTTACGGGTCAGTAAAATGATGCAGATTACGGATCTTTACGTGCTGCGATTTGATTCGGGGGATCGTGAAACGGGAGGAAAACGACGTGGATGGATCGCTACGCTGATAACGTCAAACACGCCGAAGAGATGCTAATCAAGAGGGAAACTCGTGATTTTCAAAGATCTATGTTTTGATTTTTGAAAGAATGTATGTTACGTTACAATGGAAGAGACCCCCGATAACTTGATGCAAAAATGAGCACAAAACAACAAGGAAACTGTCCAGACAGAATTTCGATCTACCTCGTAGGCCAAAGCTGGGATGCAAGGATGGTCAAGCTCTGAGGTCTGCCGATCAATTGTTTCTGACCGGTAGAGTCTGCAAACTGGGCGAGATGGTCTCACAATCCCTGTTCTGCTTCTTTGCTTCGAGTAGATTCTGCTCAGGGCAGCGATCGCTAATGGAATGCTCTTTCTTGTTGTTAAGGCTCAAGTGCACTGTGCTCTGTTCTTGCTGAAGGATGGTGCTGTCGGCAGTTGTCAAAAGGTTGTTCTTTGTTTCTCTGCTCAAGGTGATAAGTGCTTCCTTGCTCAGAAAATGCTCTTGCCCTTTTGATTTGCCAACAAAAGTGATAAAATGCTCTGGTGCTCAGAAAAATGCCTCTGCTTCTCTGATTTTCCAACCCTTGTATCTTTGTCAACTGAGGTATTTATAGGCCGCGACGCTCCGTGGAAGAGGCGCAACCCTGATGACATGGGTTCTGGACATTTCAGGTTCTATTGACATGATCATTTTAAGTCAGACTGTGACTATGCACAACACGCTTGTTTGCATGTTGTGCGTGTGAAGAGCAGGTACATGTTGAGTGTGCTTCAATTGCTTTCAGGCTGTATTACACTCATTCGCGTTGTGTTGTGTGTATGAGCGTAACGCAGTATAAAAACAATAGACTTAAAATTGTCTTATGCTCACTACTCAGCTGCGCGTAACAAAGCATAGATAATGACTAATTTACGCTCACTATGCAGCTGCACGTAACAAAGCGTAAATAATGTCTAGCCTTAGTGATGAAATACGCAATGATACGCACCACCGCGTAACGAGCGTAAAGACCAGTTATTCATGCGCTACGAGGAAAAAGTGTCGGACTGTTGCGCTTCTCTAGCCTTTGCCTTCGACTATTTTGGAGCTTATTACGCTCATTACGCTGCCGTGCATAATAGAGCGTAAACTTGTCCTTGAACAAAGTTGATGCGTGCTCTTGCTTGAATTGCGAATCTTTATCTGAGGCCAACTCGTAATGTTCACGGTGTTTCAATGGCCCCTCTTTGTTGACGGTTAGAGGGCTTGCCCGAAAGACATCGACAGGCTTGCCCGAAAGACATCGACAAAGAATGCGAAACACCGAATTGGTAGAAGCAAGAACAACGTCCATCCATGGCTACTCAAGTTTTGCCCTGTCAACATGGAAGAGCATAGCCAGGAGGTATGGGAGATAGAGGGATATAACTGGAAATAGGTTCGGGGAAGATGCAAAATGGGTTATGATGGTAGGGGCATGGAATACACTCGTACACACAGAAATGTACGCTCATTTATGTCAACAGGAATGCTTTCAGACGAGCGTAGCGCGTCAATATGATATTTCTCTGTTACATATTGTAGCAGGAATGCGTGCAGAAGGAGCGTTGCACATCACTTTCTACGATATCTCTGCTAGTGTGAGTGTGGAAAATGAATACTTGCGTATGCAGGTGCTGTATATGGGCAGCGGGTGGTGGGGATGAAAGGAGATAAGAGCTAAGGGTAGAATTTGTGAGAGGTGGAGGTATGCAGGTCTAAACGGTCGGGCAAACCCAAGCAGCCATTTCAACATGCTGTTATACTTCACCGCTCAGATGGATGCACCTTTGGACGACATTCTCCAAGGCAAGTAACCTGCAACCATAAGAGAAAACAGAGGACACCATTGCTCATGCGAACAAGAGGCGAGGTTGTTGAAACAAACGTCGTTTGATGTGAGATAGAGCGAATGGGCTATAGAGAAGGAGCCAGAGCATGTGGGCGGAGCCGCCAATCCTGACGATTGGCCCAGCATATCTTTGCCAAAAGGCATTAGACATAGTGCACCTAATTGGCTGTATGGGGAACTGGCCAAATGAATCTGCGAAGCCGGCGTCCGATATCGATGATTGGCAGAGATTCCCGAGGCCGTTGTCGACGAGGATTTCATCGGGGCTCCGGTTGGTGAGGCTAAACTCTCAAAGGTACTACCACTGCGGCGGGCGCGGCGGCGGCATCTCCGAGGGATCAGTAAGATGCCTCTTAGCTTATCTGAGGAATTAGTAGGATGCCGGTGGGGTGGCGACACTGGGACTGTCCCAGTATCCCATCCCGTTGGTTATGAAGCTGTACAGAGATCATCATGCTCGTCTGATTTACATGGTAGCAGTCTGTAAGTCCCAGTTTTAAGTCCTGGTAGACTGCCGTTACTGGTTTTAAGTCTCAGCAGACCATGGTCCCAGTTTAAAGTCTGGGAAGACCGAGAAGTGCTAGTTTTACGTCGTAGCAGACGATGGTATGTCTGATTTATGGTCTCAGCAGACTGTGCTGTGGATGTCGGTTTCGCGTCATGACCCACGAACAGATGTGTGCTGGTTTTACGTCTCAGCAGACGGCTACTTACCTGTGCCAGTTTAGCGTCGTGGCGGACGCATGCAAAAGATGCCAGTTTTTTGTCTTGGCAGATATGTACAACATTGCCAGTTTTACGTCGTAGCGGATGGTTAGTACTTGCCAGTTTAGCGTCATGGCGGACGCATGCAAGGCATGCCAGTTTTACGTCATGGCGGACGATCAGTGCCAGTTTTACGTCGTAGAGGACGCCTCGTGCCAGTTTTACATCGTAGCGGACGATGGCTGTCATACCTGATTACTCACGTTGTAGATACTGCTAAATGTAATACCGCTTCAGATATACATGATTTACAGGGTTCAGTAGTTCATTGCCGTTGATGTCTGCTAGTCTGAAAGCTCCGTTGCTGTATGCTTCGACCACCGAAAAGGGCCCTTCCCAATTCACCGAGAACTTGCCTGCCGGCTCACGCACGGCTTTGAGGACTAGGTCTCCTTTCTTGATCGGACACTGCTGAAGGTTGTGATGATGTTTTTGTCTTTGTTTATCTTGATATTTCTCAATCGCATCAAGAGCCTGTATCCTCTTCTCTTCTATTGAATCCAAATCCATTATCCGAGCCTCGGTGTGTTGAGCCTCATTTATAATGGTGGAGAGGACCATTCTCAGAGAAGGAATTTGTAATTTGAGAGGTAGCACTACTTCAGATCCGTAAACCAGACTATAGGGCATACTACTTGTAGCTGTCCTACATGTAGTACGGTACACCCATAGCACATAGAGGATTTTATCATGCCACCGTCTCTTGTTACTGTCGAGCATTTTCTTGAGCAGATTGATGACTATTTTGTTTGATACTTCAACTTGACCATTCGCCTGCGGGTAATAAGGGGAGGAAAAAGACTGTCTAATTCCTAGGTTATCACAGAAGGATTTGGTTTTTGCGCTACTAAACTGTGGCCCATTGTCAGTCACAATAGTCATTGGGAGACCAAATCTGGTTACTATATTGTCTAAGATAAAATGGCAGACCTGTTGGGATGTAATTTTCTGCAAGGGAATAGCCTCTACCCACTTTGTGAAATACTCAGTAGTGGTAATAATGAAGCTATGCCCTGCAGAAGATTTTGGCGTGATGGGTCCTATGATGTCCAGTCCCCATCGTTGGAATGGCCATGTTATCTGCGTTGTATGCAATTCTGTAGGTGACACGTGGATGAGGTTTAGATGACGCTGACACGTGTCACAAGTTTTAACCTTTGTCAGGCAGTCTTTTTCCATGCGTGGCCAGTAGTATCCTAAGTGACGGATTTTTAGGGCCATAGCCCGTGGTGCTACGTGGCCGTCGCATAGTCCCTCGTGAACTTTGCCGACTATGTGTTGCTCTTGGTCTTTGTTAACGCAGGTAAGCAACACGCCATCAAAGGAGCATCTACAGAGAGTGTTGTCCCCGATGATGATGTATTGCCTAGCTCGCTTACAGATTGCGTATTTCTGTGCACGTGTTAATGCAGACGACAGCTTACCCTGTAAAAGATAAGCTTTAATATTGTCGTACCATTTAGGCGTGCTTTCCTCGAGAAGAGAGGAGATTTGTGCCGTCCGAATGATAGGATCTGCGTAGTCTGTAATTAATGCAGGGCAAGTGTTAAACAGGTGTGAAGGCACGTGTAAAGCCAGGGTGGCCAATGCGTCGGCCAGCGTGTTGTCAGTGCATGGGACGTGTTGGATGTCGAAGGTCGTAAATCGCCTCAGAAGATCTTTAGCCTGATCGCAGTAGGGCTGCAAATGTACAGCCTTGCAGGCGTAGACTCCAGTGATTTGATTTATGACAAGCATCGAATCGCCCCTAATCACCAGGTGTTGAACATCTGGTTTACCGGCAGTTAGTAATCCCCTGAGGAGCCCCTCGTACTCTGCCACATTGTTCGTACAAGGGAAGGTCAAGCGATAAGCGTGTAGACGCACATCCTCAGACGATAGCGTGATAACAGTGGCGGCACTGCCACCTCTAGCGGTTGAAGCTCCGTTGAAGTACAACGTTGCTTCGCGGCCTGTCAAGACAGGGCTTAGACTATGTACATGTTCGTCAGGGAATTCAGGCTCTATTGTGGCTTGGTTGTTAATCGGTGATGTTGCTAACTGGTCGGCTATCGCCTGGCCCTTCGTGGAAGATTGGCCAACATAGTGCAGATCAAATTCTGTGGTGATAGCTTTCCAGCGAGCGATCCTACTGCTTTCGTACAAATTATGCGTGATAGTCCTAAGGATGTTATTTTTGCAAATAATGTTAACCTGGCTACGGAAAAGGTAATGTCTACATTTTTTGAGCATAAAAACTAATGCTAGACAATTACGCTCGACTTCATTATACCTCGTTTCATATGCATACAAAGCATGGCTGAGGTAGTAGATAGGCACTTCGGACCCATCGTTCCTCCTTTGACAAAGTAATGCTGCTAACGCTACGTCCGAAGTAGTGAGGTAAATGTAGAATGGTAAGTCCCTTTGTGGCGGGAAAACCATTGGTAGATGTTGCAATTCCTATTTCAAATTGTCATACGCACGTTGGCAATCTTCCGTCCATTCGAAATTGACCCCCTTTTTGAGCAGGTGCTGCATAGGGTGCAGCTTATTAGTTAATCTCGAGATGAAATGGCGTATGAACTATAAGCATCCCTGTAACCTGCGTAATTGCTTGAGGTCTGTTGGAGGCGTTAACTTGACAATGGCTTTGACCTTATCAAGGTCAACTCGTATGCCGGTTTCCAATACCACAAACCCCAATATGCGTCCGGTTTTGACTCCGAATACGCACTTCTTCGGGTTAAGCCGGAGCTCGTATTTGGAGCATCTTTTAAGGACTAACTCCAGATCTCCTGAATGATCATCAGACTTTAAAGACTTCACAGCTATATTATCTACATAATCATTCAATCTCTCTAAGAGATAGTCGCTAAAGATGTATGTCATGGCCCATTGATACGTGGCTCCGGCGTTCTTCAGACCAAAAGGCATCATAGTATAGCAAAAGGTACCCCAGGGTGTCATGAACGTCGTAGTTAATTGATGTTTTGGGTTAATGTGAATTTGGTTATAACCAGAGAAGCCATCCATGAATGATAGGAGTGCATGCCCAGCTGTTGTATCGACTAGTTGATCGATACTCGGGAGCGGAAAATTATCTTTGATTGTGGCCTTGTTCAAATCCCGGAAGTCTATGCAAATGCGTATACTTCTGGTCTTCTTTGGCATGACCACAATGTTAGATACCTAGTCCGAGTAATCGACTGCACGAATGAAACCAGCCTGGTATAGCTTGGTGATTTCATTACGCACGGCTAGCGCGATCTCTGGCTTGATTTTGCGTGCTTTTTGCCTAACTGCCTTGATCTGTGGGTCTAAGATGATGTTATGTTGGATTAGCCTGGGATCTAGTCCAGGCATATCCTCATATGACCATGCGAAGACAGTGATGTTGTCTTGCAGGACCTGTGTTAAGGCATCGTGTGTTTCTCGTTCTAACAAGGAACTGACTTTAAGCGTATTAGCATCGCCCCTATGCGTAACGATAGAGACCTCATCAAGGGGGTCTTTGGTTATGTCCCCGGCCTCCAAGTCTAGCGTGCGCGTCAACTGTTCTGGCCATTCCGGGGACATCTCCGACGCAGCTATAGTTACGTCTTCTAAGGGGAGATTAACGTCTATAAACGCAGGATCGAATTGCCTAACTACCTTTCCATATGGGCCGGTCAGAGTTAAAGGTTTTGTCAGTGTTGCGTCCATTTGTTTGTCCTGCAAAACCACAAAGTGCGTAAATGGTTAGGAAGAACATGACATGATGGCTAGCAAACGTGGCAAGCTAACAGAATTTTGAATTTTGCAACGAAGTTGTAATCAATGCTATCTGATTACGAGGCGATAATATGTGGTAGTTTAACGTCATTTCGGACAGAAGTGCGTGCGATGTCAGTTGCATTGATACCCGAATTTTCGGGTTCCGCTTTAGGAAGGTCCCACTGAAATCGGAGATCAAGTCGGTGATCCTCGCGTATAAGTAAGTGGTTTTTCGATGAGAACAGGTTGTTGGCCATCGTGAATTTGAATTCGTAACCGTTTCTGATCGAGAGAAGGAAGAGCGGAA
The DNA here is from genome assembly GCA_015680685.1 of Gnetum montanum. Classification (NCBI taxonomy): domain Eukaryota; kingdom Viridiplantae; phylum Streptophyta; class Gnetopsida; order Gnetales; family Gnetaceae; genus Gnetum; species Gnetum montanum. The sequence goes on from MNCI01033431.1 coordinate 91,669, forward strand.
GATTGGAGCGTGTAATCTTGCGAAGATTTGCAAGTGTTAGGCTGTGAAGAAATTTTGAAACCGTCGCAATGGCAGTGAAGACGAAGAGGAAGAACACGAAACTAGCCAAAATTGATGAAGTGCAAGAAAATCTAAATCGTGTTTCGTAGGCGCTGGTCGGTGTTTGCGACCCGACGCCTTTGAACCGGTAGGCCATTCTTCCTATGCTTATGTTCATTCTTAATGTCTATTTTTTTTCGTGATGTCTCTTGCATGAATGTGAATGTCAAAATTGTGGACCTCGGGTTAATGCGAGGGTTTGTTGAGGTTGCGTCTATCACCGTTGTCAGGGACAAACCTTGCGTCATTGCAAGGGTTTGGGCGATGTCGGCCTGGATAGCTAGGTGTAATTTATGAGTTTTCTGCGTTTAGTGATGCAAATGTAAATGTAGGCATTATGTGTGTATTGGTTTTCTGTACAGCGTTGTGCTAAAGCCCACTTTGATTGTGTTGGATATCATTGGGGTTCTGTGTTATATAAATCCCATCGTCCCCAATGTCCCTCCCTCGCACACGCGGTTGCAAGGGAAGGCAATATGGTTTCGACAGGGTGCACTGGAGTTCTTGCAGTTCTTGCTGCGCAACTTCAGCATCATCGTTTGGTCTGATGTGTCTGATGACATTGCGGGTGCCCTGTTAGAGCACCTGCTGATGGGTTCTGCGCAAAAGATTTTGGCTTTTTTGACAGATGGCAACATCGACAAGGGCTGCCCTGAGGATCGAGAACTTAGCGCCCGGGGATTACGGAGCTTGAACTGGGTCTGGGGAATGACTTAGTTCAGCTGTTATCGCGCATACAACACACTGTTCGTGGCACGCCATGTCTCAACCTGTTTCTAGAACCCACTAGGCACGGTGTACTACGCCGGCGGGTAAGCGAATTCTAGTAACTGCCTGTGTTTCTGTTTTGGTTTTATGTCTGTTGTTGGTGTGAAATATAGGGAAAAATGACGAAAAAATGTAAAAGAAGCTTATGTTATATGATACAGGTTCTTTATTCAGGACAACAGGTTAGTTGGAGATGGGGATGTGTTATCCTGGGCCGAAACGGTGATAATGGCGTTTACCGCTACTAGCAACGTGTGCGCTAGTGTTATAGAGCAGATCGGCTTTGACATGCGTGAGTACCCTGAAACACCGTGAAAATTACGAATCGGCCTCAGGCAAAGATTCGCAATTCAAGCAAGAGCGCACTCCAGCTTAGTTCCAGGACGGGTTTACGCTCTATTACGCACGGCAGCATGATGAGTGTAACAAGCTCCAAAATAGTCAAAGGCAGAGTCTAAAGAAGCGCAACAGTTTGACGCTTTTCCTCCCGGCGCATGCGTAACTTGTTTTTACGCTCGATACGCAGCGGTGCGTATCATTGCGTATGTTATCATTCAAGTTGTTCATCGTTTTACGCTTCATTACGCGCAGCTGCATAAGTGAGCGTAATTTATACATTGTTTACACTTCGACACGCGCAGCTACGTAGTGAGCGTAAAGTTGTACATTGTTTACGCTTCGACACGCACAGCTGCGTAGTGAGTGTAAAGCAGCTCTGAACTTATTGTTCTTTTACACCAGATTACGCTCATATACGCAACGCAACGCGAATGAGTGTAATCCAGCCTGAAAACAATTAAAACACGCTCAACACTTGCCTATTTCTCACACGCGCAACACGTAAACAAGCGTGTTGTGCGTAGTCACAGTCTGACTTAAAAGATCATGCCAGCAAGGCCTGCAATATTCGGGACCCACATCATCAGGGTTGCGCCTTTCCCGGGAAGCGTCGCGGCCTATAAATACCTCAGTTGACAAAAATACAAGGACGATTGGCAAAAATTCGGGTTAGCAAGAAACTCAGAGAAGCAAAAAAGCATATTTCTGAGCACCAGAGCACTTAGCACTTTGGAGCAGAAATACAGAGAACAACGCTTTGGCACCCCCCCCCATCATCACCTTACAGCCGAAGCAGAGTACAGTTCGATTTGAGCACCGATGACAGGAGTAATCTTTCTGCTGAAGAGACTCTATCAATCAGACACAGTTGATCGGTAGACGTCAAAGCTTGGCCTGCCTTGCATCTCAGCTTAGCCCACGAGGTAGATCGAACTTCTGTTTAGACCGTTTTGCTTGTTGTTTTGTGCTTGTTTCACATTCTGTAATCGGGGATTCTCCAGTGTAATTTCTCATACGAAATATACATTTGTAAGTCAAAGCGCAGATCTTGAAGCTACGTGTTTCTCTTTTGCCAGCCTCCTTTCATCATGTTTAGCATTATCGCCGTCGCAATCCGTTCACATCGCTTTCCTTTTGTTTTACGCCCCCCTCGAATCAGATCACTTTCTTTTACACGCTTTGCATTGTTTTATTGACCCGTAAGTCCCTGTCTGATCGACAAGATCGTTCAGGGTGCCGTGGATTCGTTTTCCAGCATAGCCCTCACGCGGATCCGTGGCTAAATCTGTGTATGCTGGAATATCGGTCGGTATTTCCAGCTTCCGACATTTTCTATCGTTACAGTTTTCTGGCGCTAGAAGGAGGGCCTTCAGGCTCCGATCCGAATATTTTGGGTAACCCTGTTAGAGATCCATACCCCAAACCATAGACGTAATACCTCTAAGGAAGTCTACGGTTAATCGCGTGGTATAGATCGGTCGCAAGGACGATTTCTTTGAAATCCTACAGGGTAGAAAGCCTTTTGTGCGTTTGTTGCCAGCCATTCGCTTTTAGATCTGATTATCAGTCACTCTTCACTTCATTGATCAATGGATTCTTTTTACTCAAACACAATCGCCATGGTCGCTGCCGATCTGGGTGTCGCGCCTATGAATCCTGCGGTGATCACAGGACGAGCCCTCGGTGCAACGGGACCTCAGGGACCATTGCACCGATCCTTGAGGCTTCAGGGGAAAGAGCCCATCTTTACGGTTATAACCCCTGAAGAATACAATTTCATATGCGTCAAGATCCAGGCGGGGTTGGCTCTTAACCGAGCCGAGCTCGAGGCAAAGCGAAATTTCGAGGTGCTTCATCGAGGGGGCTATGATTTTAGGCCAACTGCCTATGATATAATCCCCTTGACTGATCAATACCACGAATTGATCGCACAGCTCATCATGGCCAGAGGCCAGACTTCACAACCTGTGGTGGAACCTCAGCGTGAGGAGGAGGCAGAGGACGAATTTGCGGCTCTGTCGGAACATTCGTTCCATACTCTGACACCCCACACGTACGTAAATCCATTGTTCCCTTTCAACGGAGAGGTAGCCTCTCTGGACTCGGCCGTGACCACACAGGCGCAAATCCCTGTCCTTCCGCAGGCCAACGAGCAGCCGTCAGGATTGCCAACGCAACCACTGCATAACGCGAAGGTGGTCCCGTCGCAACACGTAATCAACATTCCGGCGGTGATCCGAGCGACCACCGCGCCCTATTTCATCCCTCAGGTACAAGCTCACACTGTACCGATAATGCGCTCAGCGCAAATATTTTAGCCAATTCCGCCAATCCAGCAACATACCGTAACCGCGCCATAGCAAACTTTTGTTCAATACCCCGCAACAAGTCAGTGGACCAACCCTGCTGCGCAACAATACCCATTAGCGGTGTACGGTGTACAACCTTCGGTTACACTTGCGGCACAATTTTCGTGGGTGCTTCCTCAATATACATACCATTATCCTGCGCAACAGGCAGGAGTTAACCTCTCGTCTCAGACCGGTGGATGGAGGCCTTCGCAAGCCCCCCAACCTGCAAGAATCCCTACTCCACCAGCGGTTAGCCAACCACCTCCTGCATCCCAGTTTCCTAGGGCTGCCCGCCCAGTCCAACCTCTTAGGCCTGCTGCACAGACACCTCCGTTAACAGGTCTAGATCAAGCGTTCCAGCTTATCCAGACGTTTACTGAGGAGGTGCGACGCCTCAAAACCGCTGGGTCTGATACCATTCAGATCATGGATTTCTATCAGGATGATCCAATCAATCCAGCGGTCCCCATGCTGTCGTTGCTTCCAGGGATGTCCCTCCCCCATTTTACCAAGTATAATGGAGAAGGGGATCCCAATACCCATCTAGCCACCTTTAGGTCTGAATCTTTGTTGTTACAACAGTGGCCGCACACTTTAATCCGAGTCTTTGCGATGTCATTGACAGGGAAAGCTTTAGACTGGTATAGAGCCCTCCCACGCTCTTCCATTTCAACCTTGGAAGAGCTNCCGATTGCGGACTCCCACCTGCTGGCTATATTCAAGGGAGTAGTCAACGACTTTATTAAGTCGAAGCTGTATTACCTTTCCCTTGGCGATATACGTCAGGCCTTCGCACAGGTCCGGAGCATCCAAGATGCTGCGGAGGCCAGCAAAGACCCAGCGTATGCTGCCTACAAAAATGCACATAACAAAGCCAAAGACAAAGGCAAGGCAACGACAACGACAGTAGCTGCGTTGACTGAAAACGCGAAAAACAAAAATAAGAAGGTGCCAGCAACAGCACCCCCGGAGGCCACGGATGGTGCCGCCACCAGCCGAGCCACAGCTGCCCCAGAACAGACCCCCCAGCCAAAGCCAAATTTTGAGCGTAAAGATCGTTCAAAATACACAACTTTACCCGTGAAACATTCTGAACTGCTAAAACAACTGTTAGCGGCAGGACATATTCAACCTAAGAAGGTGTCCGAGGAGGCCCTGAAGCGTCACAGGCGTCACTGTGAACTGCTGAAGGACCCTTCTTTGGCTCTGCCTAACGAGCTGGCAGTTCCGAGATCTTTCAGGCTGGATCGTTTCTGTGACTACTACCAGATGTGTGGTCACGACACGGATTACTGCTGGGCGTTGAAGGACGATATTCAACGCATGATCGACGAAGGTCATCTGAAACTAGACAGTAGTAACCCGACGCGTCCAGAAAACCAAACATTGCATGTATACAAGGATCCCTTAAACGCAAGTTACGATCCTTATACAATCACTGTGGTAAGTACGGACGGTGAGCGTAAGGTACCGCCAAAACAACCTTTTGTTTTGCGTGTGCCCGCCAGCTCAACAAAGGGGCCAACTACTTCTTTGGCAGCTACTAGGGTCTCACGGCCACCATTTATCATACGGGCGCCTTCTCAGGTACGGCCTCAGTCACACGCTACTACCCAAGCCGCGGCTTCGGCTGCACCCACGCCGAGAGCACCCTTCATCATTAGGGCGCCAAAACCACAGGCTGCTCCTCTCATGCAGGGGCAGACCTCTAGCCAGCACTATCAGTCATCGCCTCCCAAGCGAAAGGAGGAGAACACCA
>MNCI01033431.1:97378-113255 GCA_015680685.1 Gnetum montanum
TACACGTGGATGACGGTGCAGCTGCCAATGTCGTCCCCTATTCCATCGTGGATAGGTTGGGATTGGTTGACCAGATCACTCCCACAACGACAGCCTGCGTAAAATCATTCAATGGAGCACGGGTTCAGGTCAAGGGGACGGTGCGTATTGAGTTTGTGGCGGGGAATCAGTTCCCAACGGAAGCCACATTTTTAGTCATCAAGGAGATGCCAGGCTTTAACTTAATCTTAGGGAGGTCGTGGTTAGCCTAGCTGAGGGCGGTCTCGTCGCCGATCCATCAGGAGATACACCTACCCTATGTCGGAGGTGAGGTTATCATACGCGGCGATGAGGTCACCCCCAGGACCATTAACAACATTGAAGAAGAACAGGGTTCGGAGATTGAAACGGCTGACGATCAGTCCCCTCTCCAAGCCCCTGAACAGAACAATGACAATGATAACGGTCTAGCCTGGGCCAACCTGCCATTTCCGGAGGACGGCATAGAGGAGTCGAACTGCAAACCTCATCATCCTTACGCAGTGTTTAACATAAAAGCCGCTAGGAGACAATTGCGTACTGACGGTTGAACGAAGGTCTTCTGCGTACACTCATCCAATAGTTTCCTTTGTTTCAGTACGCTTTTACGTGACATTCGCCTTCTGTATTTACGCTTTGCGTTTTTGTCTTTGCACGTGTTCACCATACCCACGTTAGTTACATATCCTCATTCCTTTACGCATGTGTCCAGGGTTACATTTTGCTACAATTTACGCAGGTGGCCCGCAACGGCCTTAAACTAGTAGCTACTTTACACAAATTCATATCTAGGCCCGCAACGGCCTTAAACTAGTCATTTTACGCTCTTAGCCCGAAATGGCCTTAAACTAGCTATCTACAATTGCAGTTTACGCTTCCTTCATGTTACGCTCCCAGCCCGCAATGGCCTTAAACTAGTTACTTTACGTTCTCGGCCCGCAACGGCCTTAAACTAAGACTTATGCTCCATTATCATTACATTTCCAAAAAAAAATGATCAGCAGTTAACATTCAATCAAGTTTTATAACATGTCTTTTCAAGTCATTTGTGACATGATATTACACCAACGCCAACAAAATCATGCATTTCCCCTGCTGCCACTGTCACCAGTGTCCTTCAACTCTGGATCCAGTCCCAAAGGGTCGTCTTCCAGTGGGCCATCGTTTCTGGGAATTACCCCTTCATGAAAGATTGCCTCTTCATGAGACCCTCGTTCTGGCATTGACTCCACAGGATGATGCCCTTCATCACTTCGTTCCACTTCCGCTCCCACTGTTTCCTCTCCCAGCCCTTCAGCTGGCGTATCTTCTCTATCTCCTTCTGGTACCTAGGCCAAAGAACATAAAAACAATTAGAATAAACAACGCTAGTCAGGAACTTTGCCGGCTAAGTCATGCGTAAACTTACTCGCGACGGCCCTGCTTCCATAGCAAAGGGAAGCTTGTCCAAGCCGGCCCACAGATGCTGCATGATTTCATCCTCTGTTAGGTCTTGCCACACATCCTCGCCCGAAGCTGTCCCAGCTTTCACCTTCCCTTTCTCCACGCTACTCCAGGAAGGAGGATCTGGGAAGAAAGTAGGGATTGAAGCTTGATTCCCAGGGAAGACCATTGTTCTCTCTGGAGATGCAGTTACGGTCACCTGCTCCTCAAACTTCTTGAAAGCTCCGGACGCTCCGATGGTGTCCACGAAGACCTCCAAGGATCGAGCTTTAACAGCGGAATCACGGTAGCGTTTTCTGTAGGCGGCGCTTTCCCTTTTGTACACGTGCTTGTGGTCCTTCTCCTTCTGCCCCCATTCCAGTACACCGGCGCAGTAGTCCCTCCAGTCTCAACTTTTCTGAGTGAGGAGCTCTATTTGCATCCTTTGCTCTACTAACGCTCGACTGGTCTGTACACTGTTCTTGATGGCTGTCCAATAACGGGAGTGATCAATAACAGCAGTACGCCAATCTTCGTCTCCTATCACTCGAGCCTGTAGGAACTCGTACCGCGCCCTCAGGTCCTCGACTTCCTTAGTCAAGGATTCAACCCTCTCTTCTGACCGTTGCAGCTTCTTCCATAGGTCTTCATTGACATTCCTGCTTTCCCACACGGAGCGTGTCGAGCGTAACGCACATTTACGCATTTCCTCATAAATGTGGCGTGGCANAAACAAGCATCAAGACAGATGACATATTACCACCAAGACATTACGCAGTCACTTCGATTAACTTACTAGCGCCAGGTTCGATGCGTTCCAGGCACCCGATCATGTCGCTGATAACGCCTTCCATGAAGGCAAACTTATCGGGGAAGTCTCTCCACGTTTCATTAACAGCAGCAGACGTTGAGGCATCTCCTCTCCTATAGCGTAAATCAGGTTAGACATTACCTATTCACAGATTCTTGCAAAATACGCTAACGCGCTCATTACCTCTGCCGGTGACATTGGCGACGTTATCAACATCCTTCGTATTTTTTTCCATTTCACGCACCGGAGTCTGTACGCCTCCGGCTCCAGTAGCAGGGGCCTTCTCCCCAGTTTGTACGTAGCTCCCACTAGCAGCTGAGGCCGCGCCACGCGCTGAAGCCTGCGCACGGCGCGTACTAACAGTCGGGGCCTCTTCTTCCAAAATTGAGGCCCCCTCGCCAAGTTTTAGCACCATTGCCCCTGTCTTAGGGGTCAATCGACCTGTCGTCTTTGCTGCTTACATCCCCATACGTTAGGATATAATTCTAGCTTATCTAAATGAACCATTGCGTATAAACCGTTTATACTTACCAAGCGGAGGCTTAGTTCGCTGCATCGTGAGCCCAACGATGTGGCCTGCCTCGCCTCCAGGGGCCTCAGCCAGACGGAGCCTCTTCCATCGAGCTGCAGGCTCCACGATTTCCTCCGCCAAATGCTTCCCCCGCGAGGCATCGCCAGTGTAGGTAGGCATTATCCCGCCTACACTGTCGAGACCTCGCACTCGGGGTGCTGCCATGCCTTTCGTTGTCACAGACATTGACTCTCCGATCCCTTCCGGCGGATCCTGCCCACGGGTAGTGCTAAGGATGTGGGCAATCCAAGGTTTGGATAGTTGGTCTCGATCTTGCTGCACCCAGACCCCATTCCTTTGAATGACCAGATACTCAGCAAACTGCCGGAGGACGGCTATGAAAAAGGCATGGTGCACGTTGAAGCGAGACTCAAGCTTCTCACGAAGCTTGACCATTTCATTGCGTAACCCCTTGGCAAGATGGCTCCCCCAATCAAAACGGGCTCCCTCCTCCAACACCTCTCGCATAATACGCATCTGTTCTACTGAAAAGAACCTCGCCTGCGAGAGTGTTTTGGGGAAGGTCCGGGCCCGAAAAAGGGGATAAAGTGTCTTGGCGATCCTCAACTCGAATTTCTCACAAGGAAACCCCTTGGTCCCTTTAGGAATTTTTGCCCACTCCTGCAGAAGCTCCTCCACTCTGACGCCCCTCTTGGTCTTCACTTTTACTGGAAGGCCGTTGGAGGGGACGCCAAACAAGTCCGAGAAGAGCAGAGCATTGATATTGAAATTTACACGCACGTTATGCACGCGTGTGCTGAAACGATCTGCCTTCTCACTAAAGGAGTTGACCAGGCCTATCATCTCACTGGCAGGGACATCAGGGGTGGCAGCCAAAAATAGGTGCATTAGCCCTGCGGCCTGGATCTTGGTGACCACTGCAACTGGGGCCACCGAGTGGCCGAGCCAACGCTGTGCTTCCTTGATGTCCCTGTAACGAAAAAGGACATCTGTCGCCTCGCAGTTGGAAATCGTAAGGGTAATCTCCCGGGATTCCCTGACTGCAAGTAAAACATGCAAGTCAAAATGCAAGTCAAAACGGAAATATTATTGCAATACGCTCATAACATTAAAATACGCGGTAGCCTCACCAGGGCCAAACGACAATGGGAATTGTGGGAGTTCCCTCTCCACGTCCTCGACGCTGAGGGGCGGATCCATGGTCCAGTCCTCGTGCAGCCACCCGAGCTCCTGGCAATTGTTGAAAGACTGCTCATAGCGAGTGTGGTACTCACGCATCTCGTGGCCGATTTGCCTGATAACACCAGCACGAACATTGTTAGTCACGGTAAACGCCGTTATCACCGTTTTGGCCCAGGGCAGTGTATCACCATCGCCGATTAACTTATTGTCGCGTATGAAAAACCTATACCATACAGCGTAAGCTTAATCTACGCTCTACATCTAGACTTCTCTTACATCAGAAACAGACATTGTAACATATAAAAGACAACACAGCTAGTCAGATCTGCTTACCCGCCTGCGTAGTACACCGTGCCTTGAGGGTTCTGGAAGTACGTTGACACATGGCGAGCCACGAACAACGTGTTGTATGCGTGATAACAGTTGAAGCGGGTCATATTCCAAACCCAGTGCAAGCTCCTTAGACCCCGGGAGCTGAGCACTCGGTCCTCGGGATGGCCTGTCTCGATGGCTCCGTCCATCAGGTAAGCCAGAATCCCCTGCGAAGACCCCGGCAATAGGTGCTCCAAAAGAGCACCAGCAACATCTCCGGCCACATCGGACCAAATAATGATGTTGAAGTTGCGCAGTAAAAATTGCAGGAATTCCAGCACCCCCTTTCAAAACCAAATGGCCTTCCCCTGCACTCTGGTGTGAGGGGGAGAAACATTTGGGACGATAGGGTTCACCCAGCATAAAACCCCAATGACGTCCAGCACAATTAGGACGGGCTTCAGCGCGATGCTGTAAGCAAAAGGCCAAGACTTATTAACACCTACATCTACATTTGCACAACTGAAACAGAATTTGTAAAATGAAACCAGGCCGAAAATTGCCCAAACCCTTGCGACAACGCAAGGTTTGTCCCTAACAACAGCAACAAACGCAACCTCACCAAAACCCTCACATTAACCCAAGGTTCACAAATTTTGACATTCGCATTCACGCAAAAGACATTCAAAGAAAAACAAAATAGACATATAGAACAAGCATAAGCACGAGAAGAATGACCTATCGATTAAGAGGCGTCGGGTCGCAAACATCGATCAGCGCTTGCGAGACACGGTTCAAACTTGCCTGCACTTCGTCAATTTTAGCCAATTTTGCATTCTTCTTCTTCGCCTTCGGTGCCATCGCGATAGTTGTAAAATTTCTTCACAACTTACTTGCAAATCCTCGCAAGGCTCTCTGCTCTTCCTTCTCTCTCCTCTTCCTCGCAGATTCAAATTCACGATAGCCAACAACCAGTTTTCATCAAAAAACTATCTACTTATACGCGAGGATCACCGACTTGATATTAGAATTAAGCGGAACTTTCCTGAAACGGAATCCGCAAATCTCGATATTAATGCGGCCGATATCGCATGCTCCACTGTCCGAAATGACGTTAAACTACCACATCTTATCGCCTCGTAATCGGGTTACATTGATTACAAGCTTTGTCTATATTATTCAAAATTCAGTTAGCCTTCCACGCTTGGCGACATCCCGTCACTTGTCTCCTAACCATTTACGTGCTTGCCGGTTTTGCAGGACAGACGGAGGATGGACGCCACTGTTTCAGCACCTTTAACTTTGACAGGCCCATACGGAAACTTAATTAGACAGTTTGATTCCGCATTAGTAGACGTTAACCCCCCTTTAGCAAGCATAACCATAGCCGCATTGGAGATGTCCCCGGAATGGCCAGAACAGTCAACGCGCACGCTAGACCTGGAGTCTGGAGACATAACCAAGGATCCCCTTTGTGAGGTCCCTATCGTTACGCATAGGGGTGAGACTAAAACGCTCAAAGTCAGTTCTTTGCTAGACGAGAAAATGCATAACGCAATAAAACAGGTCCTGCAAGACAACATTACTATCTTTGCATGGTCGTATGAGGATATTCCTGGGTTAGATCCTTGATTAATCCAGCATAACATTATCCTCGACCCACAGGTTAAAGAGGTTAGACAAAAGGCACACAAGATCAAACCAGAGATCGTGCTAGTGGTGCGTGATGAAATCACCAAACTATATCAGGCTGGTTTCATTCGCGCAGTCGATTATTCGGACTGGGTATCTAACATTATGGTCGTGCCGAAGAAGACCAGGGGCATACGCATATGCATAGACTTCCGGGATTTGAACAAGGCCACAATCAAAGATAACTTCCCATTGGCGAGTATTGACCAGCTAGTGGATACAACAGCTGGGCATGCGCTTCTGTCCTTTATGGATGGATTTTCAGGCTATAACCAGATTCACATTAACCCAGAACACCAGTTGACCACGACGTTCATGACACCCTGGGGGACATTTTGCTATACCATGATGCCTTTTGGTCTGAAGAACGCCGGAGCGGCATATCAACGGGCCATGACATACATCTTTAGCGATTACCTCTTAGGAAGGCTGAATGATTATGTAGATGACATAGCTGTGAAGTCTTTGAAGTCAGAAGATCATTCAGAGGACCTGGAGTTAGTTCTTAAAAGATGCTCCACGCACGAGCTCCGGCTTAACCCAAAGAAGTGCGTATTCAGAGTCAAAACCGGACGCATGCTGGGGTTTGTGGTATCGGAAACCGGCATACGAGTTGACCCTGATAAGGTCAAAGCCATTGTCGCGTTAAAACCTCCCACAGACCTCAAGCAATTACGCGGGTTACAGGGACGCTTACAGTTCATACGTAGGTTCATTTCGAGGTTAACCGACAAATTACACCCCATGCAACATCTGTTGAAAAAGGGGGTTAATTTTGAATGGACTGACGATTTCCAGCATGCGTTTGACAGTCTAAAACAGGAACTGCAACATCTACCGATGGTTTTCCCACCACAAAGGGACTTACCTTTTCTCATCTATCTCGCAACTTCGGACGTAGCAATAGCAGCGTTGCTTTGTCAAAAAAGGGATGATGGGTCAGAAATGCCCATCTACTACCTGAGTCATGCTCTATGTGCGTATGAGACGAGATACAACGACGTCGAGCGTAATTGCTTAGCATTAGTTTTTACGCTTAAGAAATGTAGGCATTATCTTTTCCTTAGTCAGGTTAACGTTATCTATAAAAATAATATCCTTAGAGCCATTACGCATAGTTTACATGAGAGTAGCAAGATAGCTCGCTGGAAGGCTATCACCGCGGAATTCGATCTCCACTACATTGGCCAATCATCCACGAAAGGCCAAGCAATAGTTGACCAGTTAACAACTTCACCGATTAACAACCACGCAACCATAGAGCCAGAGTTTCCAGAAGAATATGTACATAGCCTAAGCCCTGTCTTGACAGGCCTCGAAGCAACGTTGTACTTCGACGGAGCTTCAACTACCAGAGGCGGCAGTGCCGCCACTGTTCTTACGCTATCGCCTGAGGATGTGCATCTACACGCTTATCGATTCACTTTCCCTTGTACGAACAATATGGCAAAGTACGAGGGACTCCTCAGGGGGTTACTAACTGCCGGTGAACTCGAGGTGCAACACCTGGCGGTTAGGGGTGATTCGATGCTAGTCATAAATCAAATCACTGGAGTCTACGCCTGCAAGGCTGTACATTTGCAGCCCTACTGCGATCAGGCTAAAGATCTTCTGAGGCGATTTATGACCTTCGACGCCCAAAACGTCCCGAGGACTGACAACACGCTGGCCGACGCACTGGCCACCTTGGCTTTACACGTGCCTTCACACCTGCTTAACACCTACCCTGCATTGATTACAGACTGCGTAGACCCTATCATTCAGATGGCGCACATCTCCTCTCTTACCGAGGCAAGCATGCCTGAATGGTACGATCATATCAAATCTTATTTTTTACAGGGTGAACTACCAACTGCGTTAACGCGCGCACAGAAAGATGCAATCCGAAAGCGGGCAAAGCATTACGTCATCATCGGAGACAGCACTCTCTGTAGACGCTCCTTCGATGGCGTATTGCTCATCTGCGTTAACAAAGACCAAGCACAGCGCATAGTCAGCGAGGTTCACGAGGGACTGTGCGGTGGCCACGTAGCACCACGGGCTATGACCCTAAAAATCCATCGCTTAGGGTATTACTGGCCACGCATGGAAAGAGATTGTTTGACCAAGGTTAAGACCTGTGACACGTGTTAATGTCACGTAAACCTCATCCACGTGTCACCCACGGAATTGCACACGACAGAGATAACATGGCCATTCCAATGATGGGGATTGGACATTATAGGACCCATCACGCCAAAATCTTCCACAGGGCATAGCTTCATTATTACCGCTACTGAGTACTTTATGAAGTGGGTAGAAGCTGTCCCCCTACAGAAAATCACATCCCAACAGGTTTGCCATTTTATCTTGGATAACATAGTAACCCGATTTGGCCTCCCAATGACTATTGTGACCGACGATGGGCCACAGTTTAGTAGCACGGATACCAAATCCTTCTGTGACAACCTAGGCATCAGGCAGTCTTTTTCCTCTCCTTATTACCCGCAGGCAAATGGTCAAGCTGAAGCATCAAACAAGATAATCATCAATTTGCTCAAGAAAATGCTCGACGACAATAAAAGGCGGTGGCATGAACAGATCCTCTATGTGCTATGGGCATATCGTACTACGTGTAGAACAGCTACAGGCAGTATGCCCTATAGCCTGGTTTACGAATCTGAAGCGGTGCTACCTCTCGAATTGCAAATCCCTTCTCTGAGAATGGTCCTCTCCACCATTATAAATGAGGCTCAACACACCGAGGCTCGGATAATGGATTTGGAGTCATTGGAAGAGAAGCGGATACAGGCTCTTGAAGCGATTGAGAAATATCAAGATAAACAGAGACAAAAGCATCATCATAATCTTCAGCAGCGTCCGATCAAGAAAGGAGACCTGGTTCTCAAGGCTATGCGCGAACCAGTAGGCAAGTTCTCTGCAAACTGGGAAGGCCCTTTCTCGGTGATTGACGCATGTAGCAATGGAGTGTTCAGATTAGCATATGTCAACGACAACGAGTTAGCAAACCCTATAAATCATGTATACTTGAAGCGGTATTTCATCTAGCAGCATCTACAGTGTTGACAGTAGGTATGGCATCACAAATCGTCCACTACAACGTAAAACTGGCATCACACGTCCGCTACGACATAAAACTGGCATTGCACGTCCGCTACGACGTAAAACTAGCAAAGTTGTACAGGTCCGCCAAGACGAAAAATTGGCATCTTTTTCACGCGTCCGCCACGACGCTAAACTAGCACAGGTATGTAACTGTCTGCTGAGATGTAAAACTAGCACAGATCTGTCCTTGGGTCATGACACGAAACTGACACCCACAGCACGGTCTGCTGAGACCATAAACCAGCCTTACCACCGTCCGCTACGATGCAAAACTAGCACCTCTCGGTCTGCCCGGACTTTAAACTGGGACCATGGTCTGCTGAGACTTAAACCAGTAACGGCAGTCTTCCAAGACTTAAAACTGGGATGTATAGATCGCCACCATGTTCAAGCGAGCGTGATCACTCTTATACAATTGCACAGCAGACGGGGTGGGATACTGAGACAATCCCAGTGTCGCCACCTCACCGGCATCCTACTGATTCCTTGGATAAGCAAAGAGGCATCTTACTGATCCCTCGGAGATGTCGCCACCGCACCCGCCGCAGTGGTGGTACCTCTGGGAGTTTAGCCTCGTTAGTCGGAGCCCCGACGAAATCCTCGTCGACAACGGCCCGGGTGTCTTCGCCCATCATCGCTATCGGATGCTGGCTTCCCAAATCCATCTGGCCGGTTCCCAGTGCAACCAGTTAGCTGCACTGTGTCTGATGCCCTTTTGACGAAGATATGCAGCGCCGAATCATCAGAAGGTTCCGCCCGCGTGCCCCGGCTCCTTCTTTACAGCTCCTTTATCTAACATCAGACAGCATTGATTTCGAGAAAATCTCACCCTCGATTCAGCAGCAATGGTGTCCTCTGTTTTCTTTTGTGGTTGCAGGTTACTTGCCTTAGACGATCTCGTCTAAAGGTGCGTACATCTGAGCGGTAAAGTACAACAGCGTGTTGAAATGGCTGCTCAGGTTTGCCCAACCACTTAGCCCTACGCGTCAACACCGCACACAATCTTACCCTTAGCTCTTGTTTTCCTCCATCCCCACCGCCCAATTCCCATACGCAGAACTCACATACGCACGTATCCACTTTCCGCATTCACGCTAGCAGAGACATCACAAAAAGTGATGTGCAACACTCCTTTTGCACGCATTCCTGCAATAGCCGGTAACAGAGAAACCTCAGGCTGACGCGCTACGCTCGCCTGAAAGCATTCCTGTCAACCGCGTATTTCATACCCCTATCATCCATAACGCATTTCGCATCATCCCCGAACCTGTTTCCAGCTATATCCCTTTTTTCTCCCATACTTGCTAGTCTTGCTCTTCTATGTTGACAGGGCAATACTTGAGTAGCCATGGATGAATGCTGTTCTTGCTTTGCCACTTCAGTGTTTCGCATTCTTTGTCGACGTCTTTCGGGTAAGCCCTCCAAACCGTCAACAAAGAGGGGCCATTGAAACACCGTGAAAATTACGAATCGGCCTCAGGCAAAGATTCGCAATTCAAGCAAGAGCGCGCTCCAGCTTAGTTCCAGGACGGGTTTACGCTCTATTACGCACGGCAGCATGATGAGTGTAACAAGCTCCAAAATAGTCAAAGGCAGAGTCTAAAGAAGCGCAACAGTTTGACGCTTTTCCTCCCGGCGCATGCGTAACTTGTTTTTACGCTCGATACGCAGCGGTGCGTATCATTGTGTATGTTATCATTCAAGTTGTTCATCGTTTTACACTTCATTACGCGCAGCTGCGTAAGTGAGCGTAATTTATACATTGTTTACGCTTCGACACGCGCAGCTACGTAGTGAGCGTAAAGTTGTACATTGTTTATGCTTCGACATGCACAACTGCGTAGTGAGCGTAAAGCAGCTCTGAGCTTATTGTTCTTTTACACCAGATTACGCTCATATATGCAACGCAACGCGAATGAGTGTAATCCAGCCTGAAAACAATTAAAACATGCTCAACACTTGCCTATTTCTCACATGCGTAACACGCAAACAAGCATGTTGTGCGTAGTCACAGTCTGACTTAAAAGATCATGCCAGCAAGGCCCGCAATATCCGGGACCCACATCATCAGGGTTGCGCCTTTCCCAGGAAGCGTCGCGGCCTATAAATACCTCAGTTGACAAAAACACAAGGACGGTTGGCAAAAATTCGGGTTAGCAAGAAACTCAGAGAAGCAAAAAGGCATATTTCTGAGTACCAGAGCACTTAGCACTTTGGAGCAGAAATACAGAGAACATTGCTTTGGCAATTGTGAACATCATCACCTTACAGCCGAAGCAGAGTATAGTTCGATTTGAGCACTGGTGATAGGAGTAATCTTTCTACTGAAGAGACTCTATCAATCAGACACAGTTGATCGGTAGACGTCAAAGCTTGGCCTGCCTTGCATCTCAGCTTAGCCCACGAGGTAGATCGAACTTCTGTTTAGACCGTTTTGCTTGTTGTTTTGTGCTTGTTTCACATTCTGTAATCGGGGATTCCCCAGTGTAATTTCTCATACGAAATATACATTTGTAAGTCAAAGCGCAGATCTTGAAGCTACGTGTTTCTCTTTTGCCAGCCTCCTTTCATCATGTTTAGCATTATCGCCGTCGCAATCCGTTCACATTGCTTTGCTTTTGTTTTACGCCCCCCTCGAATCAGATCACTTTCTTTTACACGCTTTGCATTGTTTTACTGACCCGTAAGTCCCTGTCTGATTGACAAGATCGTTCAGGGTGCCGCAGATTCGTTTTCCAGCATAGCCCTCACGCGGATCCGTGGCTAAAGCTGTGTACACCGGAATATCGGTCGATATTTCCAGCTGCCGATGTTTTCTGTCGTTACATACCCCACCCGTTACGCCAGGGTTTTTGAGAGTTGCCAACGAGTCAGGTGGCTACATGATGACTGGACTTTGGATCCACCGCTCACCATCGAGGACGTGCAGAGGGAACTCCCGCCATTTCCATTGCCATTTGGCCCTGGTAAGGCGGTGGTGTAGTTGAGTACTGCGTAATGTTATTGTAGATTTTGGACATTGTGTAATAGAGCTTTGACTAATTTGTGCTTGATGTTGTGCAGTTAGGGAATCTCGAGAGATTACCCTTACGATTTCCGGCCGCGAGGCGAGTGCTGTCCTCTTTCGCTACGGCGACATCAAGGACGCACAGCGTTGGCTCAGCCACTCGGCGGCCCCAGTCGCGGTGACCACCAAGATCCGAGCGGCAAGGCTCATGCACCTATTCTTGGCTGCGACTCCTCATGTCCCTGCTAGTAAAATGCTAACCCTAGTTAACTCCCTCAATGAGAAGGCCGAGCGTTTCTGGACGCGCGTACACAACGTGCGCGTGAGCTTTGACATCGACGCTTAGCTCTTCGCGGACCTCTTTAGCATCCCCTCAGATGGCCCTCCCATAAGTGAGAAGGCAAAGAGGAGCGAAGCTTTCCAAAATTAGCTGAAGGAGTGGGTAAGGGTCCCAAAGGAAAACAAAGGGTTTCCCTGCGAAAAATTCGAGATGGGTGCCGCCAAGACACTTTATCCTCTTTTCTGGGCTCGGGCCTTCCCCAAAACTCTCTCACAGGCGAAGTTATTTTCCGTAGAACAGACCCGTATTATGTGGGAGGTTCTGGAGGAGGGGACTTAGTTCAATTGGGCAAGCTATTTTGCCAAAGGACTGCGTAATGAGATGATCAAGCTTCGCAAGAAGCTTGAATCCCGTTTCAACGTGCATTACGCGTTCTTCATAGCTTGCCTCCGGCGATTTGCTGAGTTTCTGGTCATTCAGAGGGATGGGGTCTGGGTGCAGCAAGACCGAGACCAGCTATCCAGACCTTGGATTGGCCACATTCTCAGCACTACCCGTGGGCAGGATCCGCCGGAAGGGATCGGGGAGTCGTTGTCTATAACGACTAAGGGTCTGGCGACTCCCCAAGTATGGGGCCTCGACAATGTAGGCGGGATAATGCCTACCTACACTGGCGACGGCTCACGAGGGAAGCGTGTGGCGGAAGAAATCGTAGAGCCTGCAGCTCATCGTAAAAGGCTCCGCTTGGCTGAGGCCCCTGAGGGTGATGCAGGCCGGACTGTGGCGATCACAGTTCAGCGGAGTAAGCCACCGCCTGGTAAGCGCGAAGGGATTATATCACGCAATGTTTGTTTAGATATTGTACGCAATGGTATACTAAGGTGCTATGACATGAGCAGTAAAAATGACGAAAGAACTGACCCCTAAGACGGGGGCGATAACACTAAGTCGTAGGGAGGGGGCCTCAATTTTGGAAGAAGAGGTCCCGACTACTAGCGTGAGCCGTGTATAGACTCGGGTACGTGAGGAGGCCCCAGCTACTAGAACCAGCGGCGTGCAAACTCAAGTGCGTGAAAGGGAAGGGGATACGGAAGCTGTTGATGAAAATGCCACTCTCACCGGTAGAGGTAATAAGTATGTTAGCGTGTTTGTGGGATTTCTGTAAATAAGTGAGGTTTCTAACTGAATTACGCTACAGGCAAAGAGGACACGCCCACGTCTATCGCTGTGAGTAGAGCGTGGAGAGACTTCCCAGATAAATTTGCCTTCATGGAAGGTATCGTCAGCGACATGATCGAGCGCCTGGAACACGTCGAACCTGGAGCGGGTAGGTTATGGTTGGAGTCAGTTTGTGATATTACATAAGGGTAATGTGTCATCGACGCTGATGATTATTTCTGTTAGGAGCTCGCCTTCGATGGGATCCCACTGAGCCCATTGATTTGGACATAGTGGAGCCCCCATCCAATGAAGCAGCCGTGCCACGCCACATTTATGAGGAAATGCGTAAATGTACGTTACGCTTGACACACTCCTTATGGGAGAGTAAGGACGTTAATGAGAATATGTGGAAAAGGTTGCAGAGGTCGGAGCAGAAGGTTGAATCTCTTACCAAAGAGGTCGGAGACTTAAAATCGCGATGCGACTTCTTACAGGTGCGAGCATCGGGGGATGAAGACTGGCATACTGCTGTTGTCGATTACTCTTGATATTGGACAGCCATCAAACACAGCGTACAGACCAGTCACACATTAGTCGAGTAGCGAATGCAGGTAGAACTCCTGGCTCAGAAAAGCCAGGACTGGAGGGATTATTGTACAAGTGTGAAAGAATGGAGGTAGAAGGAGAAGGATCATAAGCACTTGTACAAGCGGGAAAGCATTGCTTACCGGAGACTCTACCGAGATCTCGCCGTCAGGGCTCGATCCTTAGAAGTATTTCAGGACGTCATCGGCGCTTCCGATGCCTTCAAGAAGTTCGAGGAGCAGGTGACCGTCAGCGCGTCCCCCGAAAGGGTGATGACTTTCCCTGGGGATTAAGCTTCAATCCCTACCTTCTTCCCGGACCCACCCCGCTGAAGCAGCGTAGAGAAAGGGAAGGTAAAGGCTAGGGCAGCCTTGGGAGAAGACGTATGGCCAGATCTAACGGAGGAAGAGATCATGAAGCGCCTGTGGGCTGGTCTGGACAAGCTCCCCTTTGCTGCGAAAGCATGGCCGTCACAAGTAAGTTTACGCGCGACTTAGTTTGCATTTTTGATTGTGATGCTAAGCCGTGTGTAACTAATGTGCTGACTGTGTTCAAATACCAGCCGAGGATGGGGAAGACGAACAAGCTGAGGAGTTAGCAGAGGGAGCGGCGGAAGCAACGGAAGAAGCAGAGGAAGAAGGTGAAGAATGCAACAATGAGGAGCGTCCTTCCATGGAGCCGGTGCCGGAACGGGGACCTCGCAGAGAGGACATTCTTCGTGAAAGAATCATTCCTAGAAACGATGGCCCATTGGAGGACGATCCATTAGCGTTGGATCCGGACTTAAGAGATACCGGTGATAGTGGCAGTAGGGGAAATGCGTAATTATAATTTACGCATAGTTTTATTGAATGTTGTATGTAATATCATTTTACGAATGACTGGAAAGACGTGTTATAAAACCTGGTGGATGCGTTAAATGTCAGTTACATATATCTTTATTCTTTCTTGCGTTTTGCCTATAGAGTGTAAGTGTAATTGTTGAAAAGTTCGCCTAAGTGACAATGATAGAACGTAATTCCTAGTTTAAGGCCATTGCGGGCCAGATGCGTAATGTAGAGAAAGCGTAAATGATGATTGTAGATGGCTCCGGATAACTAGTTTAAGGCCGTTGCAGGCCGACTGCGTAACTACGTGTAACAGTATGAAGAGGTTGATTTTGTATAACTAGTTTAAGGCCGTTGCTGGCCGATTGCGTAAATTGTAACAAAAAATGTAATGATGTATAAATGCGTGAAGTAATGTGAAAGCGTAACTAACGCGGGTACGATAAAACACGCAAAAATACAAAGCGTAAACACGGAAAGCAAATGTAGCATAAAAGTATGTTGAAACAAAAGAAGCTGCTAAATGGGGAGTGTGCTAACTTACACGAGAATGGTGGTACACACAGAAGACCATTGTTCAACCATCGATACGCAATTGTCTCTTAATGGCCTTTACGTTGGGCGCTGCGTAAGGGCGAGGAGGCTTGTGGTTTGGCTCCTCTACGTTGTCATCCGGAAATGGCAGGTCGGCCCAGGCTAGACCGTCGTCATNGTCCCCCGCCACAAACTCAATACGCACCGTTCCCTTGACTTGAACCCGTGCTCCGTTGAACGATTTTACGTAGGCTGTCGTCGTGGGAGTGAATAGGTCGACCAAGCCCAGCCTATCCACTATGGAATAAGGGATGACATTAGTAGCTGCGCCATCATCCACGTGCACCCTCTGGATCCGGTACTGGCCGACCCGAATGGTAATGAACATAGGCTCAGTCGTTACTTGACC
>MNCI01033431.1:114435-131667 GCA_015680685.1 Gnetum montanum
AGCCGTGGCCTTGGGAGGCGCTGTTGTGGGCGCCTTCTTGTTCTTGTTCTTTGCATTTTTAGTCAACGCGGCTACTGTCGTTGTTGCCGCCTTACCCTTGTCCTTAGCCTTGTTGTGTGTGTTCTTGTAGGCGACATACGCCGGGTCTTTGCTGGCCTCCGCAGCATCTTGGATGCTCCTAACTTGTACGAAGGACTTATGTAAATTACTCGGGGAAAGGTAATACAGTTTTGACTTAATGAAGTCATTGACTGCTCCCTTGAACATAGCCAGCATATGTGAGTCCGCGATCGGCTCGTGGATCTCATTCAAGGTGGCATTCTAGTGCTGTATAAACTTTTGGACAGGCTCGAGCGGGTCTTGTTTCACCCCCATGAGCTGATCCAGTGTGACTTCCGGCTTCAAATTGTATTTGAAGCGGGTCACAAACTGGGTCAGCAGCTCTTCCAAGGTTGAGATGGAGGAGCGTGGGAGGGCTCGGTACCAATCCAAAGCTTTCCCCGTTAACGACATAGCAAAGACGTGGATGATAGTGTGTGGCCACTGTTGAAGCAACAAGGACTCAGATCTAAACGTGACAAGGTGAGCGTTGGGATCTCCCTCCCCATTGTACTTGGTAAAATGAGGGAGGGACATCCCCGGCGGTAACGATAGCATAGGCACCGTTGGACTAATCGGATCGTCCTGATAAAAGTCCATGATCTGAATAGTATCAGATCTAGCGGCTTTAAGGTGTCGGAATTCCTCAGTGAGGGTCTGTATAAGCTGGAAGGCTTGGTCCAGACCTGTTGACGGAGGTGCCTGTGCAGCAGGCACAGGAGGTTGGACCGGGGGGGGGGGGGGGGGCGCGAGGAAAGGGAAACCACGGGAGAGGCTGGCTGGCTGCTGGTGGGGCAGGGATCCCAGTAGGCAGGGGAGCCTGCGAAGACCACCACCCGCTGGCTTGAGCAGAGGGGTTGGCAGTCGCCTGCTGCGCAAGATAGGGATAGGTATACTGCGGGATCCTCTGTGGAACTTACGTCACAGGTGCAAATGGGGGCTGCACGCCATACACCATAGACTGAGTATGTTGCGCGGCCGGGTTGGCCCACTGACCTGCAACAGGTTGTTAGATGTATGTTTGTGGCTGAGCGGTTGCGGGCATCTGTTGAGTTTGTGGATGCGGAAGCGACGAGGCCTGGGCCGGGCGTGTTACAGATACGTTATGAGGTTGTATCTGCGGGATGAAATGGGGCACGATGGTCGCTGGGATCACCGCTGGGATACTAAGTACCTGTGGTGACGGAACTACCCCCGTGTTATGGTGTAGTATTTGTGCTTGCAACCCAGGCGGCTTTGCATTGGCCTGCGGAAGGATAGGGATTTTGTGTTAGAGTAGACATCTTGAAGTCAAGTTAGACATCTAGTCTAAGATGTCTTGAGAGAGTGTAGACATCTTTATTGTAGATGAGACATCTAACTATCAAGGTAAATGTCTAATCTACTAGGGCCAAAATTAAAGGTTCTTATTTTGAGGCCTAGAACCTTCAAACACCTCCAAATAGGTTCTCATAGCCCCTAGAACCTCTTAAACTCATCAAAATAGTTCCAAAACACTCCCAAACATGTCAAAATATCCTAAGATCATCATCAACAAAACAACACTAAAATACAAACACAACAACACACAAACATCTATGGACAAACACACTAAGGATTAGACATGGGTTGGGTGATATTCTCATCATCTCTTCCACCCTTAAGAATTTAAACATATTCTCAAGTTGGTTGTACACTTGGGATAACATTAAGCCCCCATAAAGCCAAATATTTCTCATGGATCTAAATGACATTTTTAAATCCTTCATCATTCCAATACACCAAATACTCATGCACTTTTCTATCTCCTGTGCCTCTAGCCTCCCTTTCTTGTAGAAAAATTGCTTTCCTTAGTGGCTTGGCTGAGTTTGAGTCCTTAAGGACATCCTTAAGAATCTCAAGACTATCCCTCATTAAAAACACAAGATATAGTCAAATCATTAGGTAAGTCAATCTCATAAGCATTTGGATTGATTTTGGCCTTGATCTGAAATGGACCAATTCTATTTGACTTGAGCTTGTAAAAGTGCACATTCTTTTACCTTTCTTTACTTAAGTAAATCCAAACATAATCACCAATCTAGAAATTAATTGTCCTCTTGCCGTCATTGGCCTTGGAAAACATAATCTTTATCTTTTTCTCCAAGTAAGATTTAACTTGTTGATGCAATTCTCTCATTTTCTCAACAAAGTATAAAATTAAAGAGGCACAATCTTCAAACTTCCTCAGCTCATCAACCACTCTTGGTAAAAACTCATAATTTGCCATAAACGAGCTCTTACTAATACTAGAATGGAAAGCATTATTGTATGAGAATTTAACAAGGTCCAACACGTTTTTCCACCTTTGAGGCTAATCCTCACATAAACACCTCAAAATATTCAATAGAGACCTATTCACAAATTCAGTTTGCCCATCAGTTTGGGGATGATAGGCTATGGAAAAAGACAACTTGGTTCCAAGTAATTTCCAAAGATATCTTCAAAAATGGTTGGTAAACTTGACATCCCTATCAATCACAATGTGTATAGGAATGTTGTGTAGCCTCACAACATGATGAGAGAATAAATGTGCAACATGAGAAGCATCACTACTTTTCTTGCATGGAATAAAATGAGCCATCTTTGTAAATCTATCTACTACAACAAGTATAGAATAATGACCAAATTTTGTCTTAGGAATGCCACAAAAAAATTTGAAGACACACTTTTCCAAGGGTCATTTAGGATTGGCAAAGGTAGATAATGACCATTTACACCTTTTCCCCTTTTGAACTTTTAATAATTATAGCATTCTTTTACAAATTTAACCACATCACTATACATACCTGGCCAAAAGTAATTTTTTCTTACCAATTCCAATGTCTTGGTCTTGCCCATATGTGTAGAGATGTCACTTTGGTGTTTCCCTTTAAGGTGTTTGTACTTGAAATCACACTTTGGAACACAAATTTTTCCATTCTTAAACAAAATCCCATTCTTCACATGATAAGCTTTCCATTAATCAATTCTTCCTAATAATGGGAAAGATAACTCTTTACAAATTACAGCAAAATCCTTATCATTAGGATATAATGAAGCAAAAGAATCAAATCCTTAAACTTTCACCTTAGAAGAAACAACATGGACTCTAGACAAAGCATTAGTCACAACATTAGACTTCCCACTCCTGTGTTTCAAAAAAAAAAATGAAATTCTTGCAATTTCTCTACCCATTTCATGTGCTTGGCACTTTATTTCTTTTGAGAATTCAAAATTGAAGTGCTCTATGAGCAATAAATAAAAGAAACTCTAATCATAGTAAGTAATGTCTCCAATGTTTAATGGATTGAATTATAGCATATAACTCCTTTTCATGCACACTATACTTTTTTCTAGATTTATTTACTTTTTTGAAAAAGAATGCAATTGGCTTACCTTCTTGAGAAAGCACACCTCTAATAGCAAGCCCACTTGCATCTATAGCCACTTCAAAAAGTTTTGAAAAATTTGAAATTGCCAAAACTAGAGGACTACAAGTTCTCTCTTTCAATGATTAAAAGAATTTTTCTCTCTCATTATCCCATACAAATGCTGAATTTTTCTTTAAACAAGATAGCATAGGGCATGTAATGAAACTAAAATTCTTAATAAATTTGCTATAGAAGCCAACCAATCCAAGAAAATATCTCACCTCTTCCACATCCTTAGGTGAAGATCATTCCTTAATTATCTTTATCTTACTTGGTTCCATCTTGACTTGATTCTTGGAGACAACATGACCTAGGTAGGTAATTTCTTTCTTCATGAAGTGGCATTTCTTAGCATTAATCACCAACTTTTCCTCTCAAAACTTGGAGCATATCATCCTCAAATGTTGTACATGTTTCTCTTTCTTAGAACTATAAACAAGAATATCATCAAAGAAAACAATGCAACATTTACCAATAAAATCCCTTAGGACTTCATGTATGAGCCTCATAAATGTGGTTGGAGCCTTGGTTATCCTGAAAGGCATGACTAACCACTCATACAAGGCATCAAGTATCTTAAAGGTTGTTTTTCATTCATCTCTCGGTCTAATCCTTATTTGATGATAACCACTTTTTAAATAAATTTTAGAAAAAATCTCAAGATTGGCAAGCACATCAAGAATGTCATCCATCCTAGGAATAAGAAATCTAAACTTGATTGGAATTTGTATTAATAGCCCTAGAGTCTATGCACATCCTTAATGCATCAGTGTCCTTGGGAACTAACATAGTTAAAATAGCACAAGGAAAGATGGATTCCTTAATAAAATCATTTGATAGTAATTCACTTGCTTGCTCAATTCTTCCCTCTGATTTTGAGTCATGCGATAGGCTCTTTCATTTGAAATTGTAGCTCTCAATATGAAGTCTATTTCATGTTGGATGGATCTCATTAGTGGAAGCCCTTCCAATTTTCCTTTGAAAACATCAACAAATTTTAATGCTAAAGGTTGCACTACTGGATGCAGTTCATTTGTATGCTTTTCTTCACTTGTTGCAATTGTTGACATGATGACAAAACCATGTTCAGCCTCTTCATGTGTTTGTAGGTACTCTTGCTCATGTAAGATTACTAAAGCATTAATAGGAACATTTTCCTTATACTATTACCAAGTCATAGGAATGAATTCTTGTATCCCATCTTCTCTTGAAATAGACCATGCATTTCTTACACCACTAAAAGAAGCCTTGTTATCAAAGTTCATAGGTCTTTCCAAAATAACATCAACACAATCAATAGAGAGGATGTCACAATGTAGCTTATCCTTAAAATAACCAATTTTAAAAAACAAAATACACCTCTCATTAACTTCTTAAAAATGATCCTTGGATATCCAATGGACTCTATAGGGTCTAGGTGTGGAAATGTATTTAAGCCAAGCTTAGAAATAGTCTTTCAAGAAAGCACATTTTCTTGAGCTCCATCGTCAATTAAAATATGTATCCATTTGCCACTATCTAGACACCTAGCTCTAATCCCAAAGAGTGTCTTTCTTCTAGGATCTTCATTAGTGATGAGCGACGATGTACCCGTACACCCAACCATACAAATCATAAAGCATTCATGCATGATCCAGTCTAATTTCATGGACTTTATCATTTCCAGTGCACTAGCCCTTTTAGGAAGTGAATCTAGACTTAAAGTTAATCATTGTCTTTCCAATTACAATTATGACATTCATTGGTATAGTTAAGTGTAACCGAGGCATTCGATTTTTATCATTTTTTTATGTTTTATAAGTTGGTACTCAAATGTAGATAAAAGTAATTTGATTAACTAATTAACTAATCATTTAACTAATCTTAACATAAGTATCTATTCCCACTTTTTGTACACACCCTAAACCCACAAATCCACTACTAAATGACCAAACGCTACACTACTGGGCATACCAAGTGATAATGCTGCTTGAATTACCAAGCGAATACATGTTACACTCGAAGCGATTGTACTTATGTATGTAATCTATCTGGCTTAATTGCTTATCTAACATAGTAACTAGAAAATAATTAATAATTAATTAAAAGCATTTAATAAATAATTACAAATAGTAAATGCATAAATAAAATATCTAATCTATCCAAAGTGCTACAAGGTTTATGAGAAAGCTCATCTTTATTATTGCACACACTATCATGCTTAGGTACAACAATGCTCCAATAAAGATCTGTACACTCAATGACTCCTGCTGTGGGCACTTAGGGGAAAAATTTTTAATTTTCAAATAAAAAAATGTAAGAGCTTCACTGCTACTAAAATCTAGACTACCATAAATGTGGTTGATAGGTGTGGATTTATAAGCAATGGATAGACACTACGTTAATAGGGCCTCGTTGATGCAAGGCAAGATGCATCGATGAGGCCTCGTTGATGTAGCAAACCAATGATGACTCATCATACCCCCATGAATAAATGAAAACTCATCCTTGAGTTCTTTTACAAAATTGGAAAGGTATGGGATTATTGACTAACTTTCTTCAATAAAACAAATTGACTGACTTGATAAAAAATTGAAGTGCTTAGGTGTACAGATTAACACATTACAAAAATGATGGTGTTCAAGACACAAAATTGAACACCATCACACAACTCTTCAAAAATTGGATAACATGTTCCTTAATGGTGTGAAGCTTGTTGGAGAAGATCAAATGGTCCCAAGTGGTGGTGGTTCCTGAGGCTCCAAGGGACCTTCACCAACTTCACACACTGGTGATGATTGAGGTGGCTATGATTGTCCTACTGCTATTGCAACTTCAAGTAGGAAGTGGAAAGCATCCAACAGTGCTTTCATTTTCTCCTTCTTACTCCTAGGATCATGCACTATCCATGTAACTTCCCTAATGTGAGTTGAAATGAGCACATCCCAAGGACATGGGAATGCTAGAAACAACTTCTTAGCATTGACAAACTAGGTAGCAAACTGTTTGCATTCAATGTTGAACTTTCTCACTATATTCTTCAGCACCTGATAGTCATTCATCCATCTAGCTAGGTCCTCAATGATAGATTTTTGATCTATGAATCATCCTTTGAGGACTTCGAGTTCAATGTTAGCAATCTCAAGCTTTTGCTTGGTGTCCTTGTAGTATTTGAACTCAGCCTCATATAGCAGATATGAGCTAGCTACTTGTTTCTCCAATTCTAACCATGGCCATTTGGCTATCAACATTACTAGGTTTGCGTAACA
The DNA here is from genome assembly GCA_015680685.1 of Gnetum montanum. NCBI lineage: Eukaryota > Viridiplantae > Streptophyta > Gnetopsida > Gnetales > Gnetaceae > Gnetum > Gnetum montanum. Next base: position 121,214 of record MNCI01033431.1, read on the forward strand.
AAGATTAGCCAACTCTATATACTCTATCATTTCCTCAATCTGTAACTCCTTCAAGCTAATCTCCACTTTGTTGTAGGCATCAATCCCATCAAGGATGGGCTACCACATCTCTCTTCCTTGCTGGAGTTGCTAGAGGGCTTCATTCACTTTTGTCTTTACCATCTAGATTTTTTTTCATTAATTTCCTTTTACAAGCCAACTTGGTCCCTGTAGTTTTTTTTTTTTTACTTTCTCAAATTTGAGAGCTTCATTCTTCTAGGTGACGATCTCAATGGTAGAATTTTGTCACAAGGTGCGTACCTCCTCCACTAATAAATTATGATTCTTTGTGGCCAATTTCCTTAATTTAGTGTTGACCTTCACAAGCTACTCCTATTATTAATGAATGAACTCTTGCATTTGATCTTTTTGAGTATCAACATTTCGCAAACAATGATTTTGTGCAACCAATGCTTCATTCTCTTAGCACATTTGATTCAAGTCCTTTTTGATTGAGTGCATTTTAGCTTCTATCATGGACTGTTTGAAGATGGTCATTACTACTTCCTCCTTAGCCTTTTGAAATTATTCTCGAATCTATTTGATAGCTTCATTTTTTGTCATTGCTAGGCTGAGGATTTCTTGTTCTGCAAGTCAAGCATGAAGTTTAGCAACCTCCACAGCCAAGCGTTGATTTTTCTCTTGGGTCATTTCTAGTTTCCCTTTCAAAATGATGCATTTACCCCTTGCATTCAATGGCTCCAACTGGGTTGCAGTGATGTTCTCTAGGAGATCAAAGATGTCCAGACTTAGTTGCCTAGTTCCTACTAGTCGTTCTAGTAATTGTTCATGCTAGGCTGCATTCAATTTCCTGTTGACCATGCCTACAGATGTATACATGTCTTGAAGTGTAGATGCATTTGGTATAAATGTCATGGGTGCATTTAGTGCTTCAGCTACATGATCAACTACCACTTCTTCTGTTGTCTCCTACCCTTGGTGTTGCATCACCAAGATGGTTGCCTCTTCACCTTCCTCCAACCTCACTGAGAAAGTGGTAGCATTCCCAAAGATTTCTAGGAATAAATGATGTGTTACTAATGACAAAATTACCTCTTGAGCATTGGGATCTGACCTTGAAGGTAGCTATGTTCTTTGGACAAAGGAAATGGGATCACCCCTCTCCATCTAGCTAACTGTTTAGGCCACCTCATTAAGGTGACTCATGGCTAGCTGATACAGAGATGGATCCGCCCCACTCATTCCTACTTGTTACTCTTGTTTGCTCAAGAGTTGTTGTCGAATTTAACATAGATACTCAAGGATTGTGCAAGCCTTCGGTGTTGTCTCCTGAGTGGGTGGTGGTGGCAGTATCTCCTCTTCTTAAGTGGTCGTTGGCATCTTATCTTTCATGATTTCTACCCATGAGGCTAAGGGATCATGCCTAAGAGTATCATTAGAATAGTAAACAATGCCTACCATTTTGCAAAGTTTTCTAATAAGGCATGGAAATGGTAGGCTCTTCCTTCCATGTTCATTCTCCTTGAAGCGCTTCTTTATCTTTAAATAAATCAACAATGGAAGGTTAATGGAAAATTTACCACTTAGAGTAGCTCATGCTCGAGTAGAGAAAGTAGTCACCTTACTTGGCCTCACTATTGAATTGAGGTGATAGGCCACAATCCTAAAATAAATCTGCTTCACTAGTGTAGGCACACCACACTCCTTACAGTTCACCCTATAGTATCATTAGGTCCATTCCCTTTTTGCCTTAGGATCATCTTTTGTTGATATCTCTACCAACTATGTTCTAATGTCTAGCAACCCCAGTGCCTGTGCAATGGCTGTTGCTAAGTAGGACACTTGAATGTCCTTAATTTTTACAATGAACCCTAGCCTTCAACTATTCTAGAAGAGATAGGTCTCTCCCATGTACCATTCTCCACTGGATGTGATGACTGGCCACATGTGCAATTATGTCTTGACATCCTCTGGAGCTTTCTACAAAAATGGCCTAAAGTTTATTTCTTGAAAAACTAATCTTTGGATTTCTTGGGACTTTATGATGTTTAGGTAGGCTTGAGTCAAAGTGACCTCAAGCCTTAGCACGAGTCCACACACTTCTCCTCGTTGGAATTATTCTATAGGCACTTCCTCCTTTGGAATCTATCGAACAAATTCCACTTCAAGCTCCTCACGAAGAGGTCCCATTGCATCGGTCACCTCTTGTTGTTCTTGGCCTTGTTCTTGCTAGCCCCTTCTAGCTCTAAGCTACTTCTACCATGGTTGTGAAGGTTCCCCTTCTTGCAGATACTTTTGTTTGGGTGTCATCTATAATCACAATAAGACGATGGATTAGCAATCATTGTGTAACCTTAAAACAATTGAGATACCTTAACTATTGAGAGTAGTTACACTTAGCTAAGTTGTGATTATATTTGATTTAATTAACTCAATTATTAATTTTATTTATGCATTATCATTAATAAATCATCCCAGATGTTGTTGGAAGTGTTAACTATCAAAAGAGTTGATATTTTTATGTTGTTAAGGTTACTAACCCTTGGGGGGAGTTAGAAAAAAATTTCAAAAATTTTATCAGAAACCTTAAGGTTTGTGAACCCCCATGACAAAGATCTTACCTCTAGTAAGTGTAGGATTGAAAAACAAAGTGATTTTGACAAATGGTTTGAAAGTCATGGGCTCTGAAAAATTGCAAAAATTCCCCATGTGTTATGAGAAAATTGCAAAAAATTCCAAAATGTCTAAAGGTATATATAGTATTTTTGCACTACGTTGATGAGGCCTCATCAATGGGGCCTTGTCGATGCGGTCAGCTACATTGATGAGGCCTTGTCAATGCAACTATTAACCACCATTGAATTTCATCAAACTTTGAAAATACAAGGAATTTTTTGATGAAATTGGGGTCAAATGAAAGCTTAGAAGACAAGAATAGTATGAAATCATGAGAAGAGGGTGTTGAAGTTCATAAATTTGAAAAAATGGAGAAAACTAATTTAATGGATTAATGCAATGAAAGATTAAGGAGTACTGAGTGATTTATGCAATGAAAAATGCACAAGATAGGATTGTATCAATGTCAAAGGTAAGGAACCTTAACTAATCAAGCCAAAAGCTATGCAAGTGGGTCCTTCCCATAGTAGGCTCATGTCCTTTTTGCCCTTGCATAACCTCAACTAAAAAGTCCATGGGCCCCATAGTCGATTTAATGATCATGATAAGTTAAAGACCAACCTAAAAGAATTCACACAAGAATCCCAACACATCAAAATAAGACATAGAGCATAACATAGGACTCGATAGTGAGGTGAGTTATAGCAACATGGATGGATGATAGAGAAGGTGGAATGGAGTTCCAAATTGAGGTCATAAGAAGTCCCTTATGGAATTTGTGGTCAAAATGACCTGAGAAGTTCCATCCTTAATCTAGACCAAAAACCATCTGCTTTCAATGACTTCACATTACCAACCTAAGACCAGTCCACCCACTTGAGACACAAGAGTGCTTCCACAAAACAACCACCATTCCACAAAGAGAATAAAGGAGAAGTAGGAAGTGAGAGAGAGGGCCTTAGTTAGAGGGGACCATCAGGCATAGGTGCATGTCATTCAAGTTCCATAACCAATGCTTGTAGCCCTTTTATTTGTCCAAGGGGTGTGCTTTGAATTTCCATTGTGTGTTTTTTTTAAAATGGAAACCACACCATGCAAGAACTTATTCATGTCGAAGGGATGTGCTTTGAATTCCCATTGTTTTTTTTTGAATGATGGGAACCACACCATGAAATGATGTTATTTATCTTCCTATCATTGGGTGGTATGAAATGGTAAGAAGTCTGCAAAAAACACTCAAGCACTCAAGTAAGAAGAAGAGTACAAAGAGTATCGAGTCCCCTTGAAGTCACACCCTTTACAAACTTTTGGATCCTTCCTAATTCTGGAACCACCAAGGTCACTGATTAATTAAAAGTTTTTTTTAATGAAAAGGGACCTCAAATTCCCAGAACAAGGAAAATCATAGAGTTCATTGGATGGGCAGATGACATGGACTCACTGCTTGTTCTATGAAAAATAAACCATGCCAAAGTCATTAGACATCAAAATTTAAAAATAGAAACTAGACATCAACAATCACACATTAAGCACAAACCATCATTAGTAAATAGTAATAATGACACTGTGTCCTATGATAATAAAGCAAAATTATTAGCAAAAATGAGCAAATGCCACACTTAAAAAAAAGAAAAAAAATTAGGTAAAATATATAATAAAGTGTAAAATAATCAAGAAGGTTTAAAGGTACTAAAGATGGTGTAATTTAGAGAAATTTGAAAATCAAAAATTTGTAAAATCAAAAAAAACATAAAAAACAAAAAGGGTAGAAAAATTTAAAAAAAAAGTAAGAAAAAACTAAGATGCCATTGTAATGGTTAGCACAGATGGCCAGCTCCCCCAAAATTGAGTTGGAGGGAGGAGATTCAAAAAATAGAATGGGGGTGTTCATTCATTAAGGCGGTATTTACACTAGCCAGCCTTGGTTATAGAAAAGGTCTAACTTGTTGGATATTGACCAGCTAATTTTTATTTGGGCTATCAGGTTTGTAAATTATCATGGCCCTAGAGGGAAAGGTTTGATTAATTATATAAGGTCCCTTCCACAATGTTTGGAATTTTTTGTTTTGGGGTACATGTGTGGCGTTCCAGTGAAGAACCTTATCTCCTAGTTGAAATTTTACTTTCTTGATTCTAAAGTCATGATGCTACTTACTAAATGCCTTGTTCACCTCATTCAGGGATAGGGCCACTAAGAAATTTTCATCTAGCATGTTCAAATTGATCAATCTTTCCTTCTATGCTAGACTGAGATCAAGGTTTAGATCATAGGCCATTGAAAGTGTACGAAGCTCAGATTGAATTGGGAGTGTTGGAAATTTTCTGGACACTAACTCATAGGGAGAATATCTAATAGGAAGTTTCCAAGTTGAATTATAAGCCCAAAGATCATCCTTAAGTTTTGTACTCTAGTCCTTCCTATATTTGCTAATGGTTCACGTTAGTATTTTTGTAATCTCCTAGTTGGTTACCTCTACTTGACCGTTGTCTTAGAGGTGGTAAGGTGTTGTTAATTTATGTTTTACCCCTAAGATTTGCATTAATTTTCTAAATGTGGCACCTATGAAATGAGTCCCATTATCAAAAATTTATAAACGTGGAACACCAAACCTATTCACAATATTTTATTGTATAAATTTGGTAGCAATGGATGATGTACAGTTGGTAATGGCTACCACTTCAGCCCATTTTGTGCAATAGTCAACTACTACTATAATATATGTCTTTCTATTAAACATGGATGTGATAGGACCCATGAAGTCAATTCCCCATATGTCAAAAGGCTCTAGTGGTTGAATCCATTGTTAAGGACCTTCCATGCGAGTAGTCATCCCCCCATCATGTTGACACTATTCACAAAGACTTGACAAAGTGGTGGGCATCCCTAAAGATTGTGTTCTAATAATATCCTACCATTAGGATTTTTATGGCCATGTGTCTTCCTATAAAGTGGCCTCTGCAAGGTCCTTCATGAACATCCTTGAGAATGCATAGTTGATCTTCGTCAGGGACACACCAATGAATCAAGCCATCGACACATACCTTGTAAAGGTGTCTATTGATTTCCATAAAGTATATGACCTGATGAATTTTTTTTTGCTTTTTTCTAAAATCCAAGTCTTGTGGCATCTCTTGAATAAGAAGATATTTGAGGATGCCATTAAATCATATTGCTTTTTTAGGCATTTATTCATTTATTACTCTAGTAAAAAGGAGTTTATTTGGAAACTAATCATAGAGTGGGCTCTCCTCCTCTTTATCATCCCATCTTAAGCAAGAAAGGTGGTCAACAACCACATTCTTGGTCCATTTTCGATATACCATAGTGAGATTGAGTTCTTACAAAATCACAAGCCACCATATAACATGAGGGCTCACCATCAGGTTATTCATAAGGAAGTGAATTGCACAGTGGTTTGTATACACAAACACTTTGTAACCTAGCACATAATGTCTAAATTTTCTAGCGCATACATGACTACCATTAATCCTTTTTTCATGGTGGTGTAGTTTAACTGTACCACCGCAATACTTTAGCTCCCATAGTGGATATAATATGGATGTTTCTTATCATCCATCTGCATGAGCACTACTTACAAAGCATAATTAAATGTGTCTATCATGATATGGAATGGTTTGGGCCAATCTAGTGCTCATAGAATTGGTGTTTCTATGAGTTTCTCCTTTAATTGTTGGAATGTGTGTTCACAGTCCTTAGTCCAAATGAAAGGTGCATCTTTCTTTGTAAGTTCTACTAACAGCTTTGCAATCTTAGAGAAGTTCTCAATCAATCGCTAGTAGTAACTAGTGTGTCCAAGGAATGACCAAACATCTTTTATGATCTCTGGTTGGTTTATTATTTCTTAGATGATCCTTATCTTTTATGGGTCTACCTTAATTCCTTTCTATGAAATTTACTGCCCTAGCACAATGCCTTCTTGGACCATGAGATGGCTCTTTTGCTAGTTGAGCTGTAGGTTTATCTCTACATATCTCTTCAATACGTGCTCAAGTCAATACAAGGCTTGCTCAAATGTAGCTCCATAGGTGGAGAAGTCATCCATGAAAACTTCAAAACTAGTATAGATTTGTTATTGAAAGATACTCAAGACCAAGCATATAAATGTTGAAGGGGCATTACATAGGCTAAATGACATCTTACAGTATGCAAAAGTTCCCTAGGGACTCATGAATGGTTTTTTGGCCTGATCTTTAGGTGTAATTTGGATTTGGTTATAGCCACTATAACCATCTAGAAAGCTATAATAACAATGCCCAAATATGGTGTCTAACACTTGGTCTATAGATGGCAAAGAAAAGTGATCCTTGAATATTGTTATATTTAATAGCCTAAAGTTGATGCAAACCTACCATTTGTCATCCTTCTTTGGTACTATTAGGAGTGGGCTAACCGACTCACTATCTACAATTGGATAGATAAACCCTACCTTGAGGAGTTGCTCTATCTCCTCCATGATGATTTTCTTTAATTTGCGATTCAACTGTCTCTGTGACTACCTTCTAGGCTTCATAGCTGGGTCAATGTAGATGCGATGCTAGCATATTCTTGCATCAATTTCTATTAGCTCTGGATATGACCAAGCAAAGGCTGTTGGCCATTTATTCATCACTTTCAACAACTTTTCTTTTTGTTCAGGAGCAAGTTTGGCATTAATGATGATCAGTTTACCATTCTTTAAAAATGCATACTCCATATCGGCTGGTAAAGTTTTTAGTTCTAAGGGCTCTTGCTTGAAGTGATCAAGGATTTTCAACTCTCCCCAATAGGTATCATCATCTTCATTAGAGAGTTGGAAATGAACTTGTTTAATTTTGTCCATGATTTCATCATATTCATATGTTAAGCTCTTAGTTGTCTCTATGCATATTATGCTGCTATCTAAATTAGCTATCAACCAATAGATGCCCTCCTACTTTATGGCTTCTATGTACAGACACCATTGAATATTAATTTCTTATGCACACTTATTGCATACCTTAATATATGTGCTCTTGATGAACTAAATATTTTGCACACAATTACACTTGTTATCACTATACGCGATGCATGGAATACGCTTCTTCTCAATCTTTCCTAGCTCAGTTTCCTTAGATATTTTGGGAGATAGGTCCCTTATACCCATTCGTGTGTTAGCCATGCTTAACCAAGCCCTTACCATGATGATGGGGAAGTCACTTTTGTAGTTTTCCACCTTGATTACTAAAAAATCAACAGGATATGACCATCCACAAACTATGATTACAATGTCCTCTGCTAATCCTAAAGGGACAGTAATCGACTGATCTACTAATTCTAGATTAATGTTGCTCTTCTTAAGAGGTGGTAGGTTCCAGGCCTTGTACATATCATGGGAGATGAGGTTAACTTTGAAACCAGAGTCAAGAAGAGCCTTACATGACTCTTGTCCAACAATTTGTAGATAGATGAGTGGAATTCTTGGATTAGATCTTTTCGTAGAAAGGTTGCCATCCTTAATCCAATCAGAAATAGCATGGATTAACATTATAGTGTAGATCCTAGGTATCACTTGGTTTGAAGGAAATTCAAAGGTATTTGATGTAGAGGTTGAGGGTTCTGGAGATGTAGGGTGATCAACCAAAGTAGGTTCTAGGACTAAAGACGGTTACTGGGCTAGAAGAAGGATCATTTCCTTGATCATTTATCTAGACGACTTGGTTGAAAAACTAGTTGTGAATGCATATCCCTTGTAGCATATTGTTGTTGCAATTGTGGAGGAATCTCACCCTGCATGAATGGAGTAGGAGGTAACTAAGTTGAAGGTGGAGGTGTAGGTGTAGAGGGATGTGGAGGATGATAAGGATATGGATATGGGTTTTCCCCTAGAGTAGATGGTAAATGTGTTTAGTGATACTATGAAGGGAAATAGTGATGTTGAAATGATGCATGACTTGTAGAACTTCTAGGGGAGATAGCCTGCTAAACATAGTACCTGTATGGATTTGGTTGCCTATAAGGTTACTACTACCTTGGTAGTAGCATTCCCCATAATTGTGGTATCCCACTATTGGTATTATTTGTATAGTTGTGGAGGAGCTCCACTTGGGTAGTGAGATTAATTTTTTTAGTGCAACTATCTTGGACTGCCTTGAGGATAAGGTAATCATCTTGGATCTTGCCTACGTGATAGGCAAGGATTCAATGCATACACTCTAGACTCTTGTATGTGTGACACCATAGGGTAACATCCCTTTGGATTTTCATATTGACAAATGTCACATTTGGTTTCATCATCAAAGTCAAACTCCATAACTTCCTCTACTATATTAGCTTTTCCTTTACCTCTTTGGTAAGCACGTTCAGCTTCTTTTTGCCTTCTACGATTATGATCAATTTTTTGCTCTTTGGATTCTTCAAAAATCTTCAAAATGATTTGAAAATTTTCATCCAAATAGTCTCATAACTTATCAACCTTGGCCAAAATATCAAAAACAAATTTTTCAATAGGCAAGATCTTTCTGTTCATCAGTTCCTCAAGTGGTGACTCCTACTTGTCAAAAAATTAGACCTCTCATTTTCTAATGGAAGGGTCCTTGTTATACTCTTCAACACTCTCCCTTTTTCATAGCTCACCTTCTTCTTTTGATGCTTGCTTAATTAACCTTTGAATTTAATGAGCTCTTAATTCAAATAACCTTTCTTGGGAATATACCCCAATGGTTCTTCTTGTTTCAGCCCCAAGCCCATCTATGATGTGGCAAAGTTGTTCCCTCTGAGAGTAACCATGGCCAAGGCATCTGTGTAAGAGTGAATAGTATTGATCCATGATGGCATCCAAGGGTTCATGTGCTCCTTATTTTTAGCTTTGTATTTACCTTCTCAGATTAGACACTATGGAGTACATTTCATATTTTTCATTGAATAGTTATAACATGGTACTCCATCTTTGGATAGATTCTAACTCTAAGGACCAATACCAACTTTCAACTTTCTTAATGAGTGTCCTTGGGAAAATCTTGAGTTTCTGCCACTCATTTTGTATGCTTTGTAAGGAACATGCTTCTTGAAAAGCTTGTAGATGTGTCTGCGGATCAGAATTATATCCCCCCTCAAATCTTGGGATATTGTTCATCTCTAGAAACTTGATTCAACTGTCCTTCATATGCCTGGTTGGAATTCTTACTGCCTCCACAATGTTGATCATACGTCAAGTCACTAATAAAGGTTCATCATCATCACTACATTGATGATGTCAATGATTGTTTTAGCCACCCCTTCAGTTTTGGTGGCCTTCATGATCATTGTTATTTCACCAATCACCTTCATCATGGTTGTTTTGATAATGTATTTCATAAAAACTATCAAATGAAGAGGAATGTTTGGAATCGAATGAAGAAGATGAAGAAGAAGATGGACCACCACCACCATTACAATGTCCACCGCCACTCTTGCACTTATTACAATCACCATCATTAGATCCCTTATTATTGTGATGTTTGCTCGAGTTCCTACCTTAGCTATCACTCTTTCTTAAACTTAGTTTATGAATAGTTGATCATAGGGTCAGGCTCACACCCTCGCCATTAGTAGCAAGGGTGGAGAATCTTCATGTTGAGAACCTTCCATGGGAGTATCCTCATTGTCCTCTTAATCTAGTAGGAATAAGGGGTTAGTGTAATGTTTTTCCTTTATAGGTTCATGGAGTTTCTCCCAACATTTATCTCGCTTACATTGTGTTTTAGTGGAATAATACTTCCGAGTATTGTATCCATCCACAACATACTCTTTGTGAAGATCTGCTATGCCCAACTTAAGGGTTTTAAACAACATTTCGGGCATAGATCTATCAGGGGGAAAA
>MNCI01033431.1:133278-188368 GCA_015680685.1 Gnetum montanum
TAGGCAAGTATGGTAGAAATGACATTGGATATCCAACTTTTCCCACTACCCCTGATATCGAATCCCTGATATTGAATCCATGATATTGGAACCCTGATATCACTTCTGACAACTCATCACACCCCCACGACTAGATGAAAACTCATCCTTGAGTTTCATACAAAATGGTGAAAGGTATGGGATTATTAACTGAAAAGACAATCATTGCATGGAAATGGTTTTTTATTACAATAGAATGAAGACACATTACAAGAATTAGAATTAGGTACAAAAGGAAGAATGATGAAGTCACTACGTTGTGCTAGGAGGTGGTGGCTCTTCCACAATCTCCTTTCCTTTGCCTTTGTCTTTTGGTTTTAGAGGCTTGTGATGATGTAGTAGTGATTGAAATTTCTCCTCCTTTGTTCTGGGATCATGCACAATCCATGCAGACAATCTGATGTGTGAGGGAACTAGCACATCCCATGGGCATGATAGTTGTAAAAACATTTGATTGACTTTTACATACCAAGCCGTAAACTATTGTCTCTACTCTTCAAATGCCTTGGCCTTATCTCTCAACTCTTGATAATTAGGAAAGCATCTTGCTAGGTCTATAGCTACATCTTTCTGTCCATGGTAGCTTGCCTTAACTACCTCCAACTCTGCAGTTGCTACCGCTAGCTTGTTAAGAGCTTCTTTATGATCAAAAAACTTCTTTTCATACAACACAGATGTGGTGGTTTCCTGCCTCTCAAGTTGATTGCTCGAGGGCCCTGCTATCAACATGGCCACATTGGTGTATCGAAGATTGGCCAACTCCATGTATTCTTTTAGATCAACAATCTGCAGATTCTGACTTTTAACCTCTACTTGGTGAGCAAGGGCATATGTATCCAAGATGTTTCTCCAGTCGGATTGTTGGACCACAAAAGAATCTATATGACCCTTTTTCATCCAAGTTTATTTTTCAATGAATTCTTTGTACATGCCCACCTAGTCATGAAAGTGCTCTTTGAGGTGCTCATGCTTTTTAGCCACGTTCTACCACATGCTTATTTCAATGATCAACTTTTGTTGGATAGCACATACCTCCTTAATAAAGAGGGTTCAATTTTCTTGGGCAAGGAAACTGATGTTGTGATTAACCCACACTAGCTACTCTCTTAGCTGGTGGATGTTTTCTTCTAAAAAATTATTTTGCTACTCAATGGTGGCCAACTTATTCTTTTCTATAGTTATTTTCTTATTTTCTTCTTGCAGAGTGGTAAGGGCCTTGAGATGTGAATGGATTCATGCTTTTGTGGTAGAAGCATCTCATACCTCCTGCTTTGTTTCCTATGCTAGGTTTTTATTTTCTTCTATCAACTGAGCCAATTGCTCAGTTTGGAAAGCTCCATTGTCTTGGGTGGGATCAATGAAGATGGATCCCACCTATTTGCCTTTAAGGTTGCGAACTCTTGATGAAGCCTTTGGGCTTCTACCTCTACATGCTTGACCCTGTGCTCAACGATGACAAGTTTTCCTTTAGTCAAAATTATTTCAAACTGTGCTACAATGACATCAATGGGGATTTCAAACAAGGAGGTCATTACCTACCTTGTCTATAGCAATCTGTCCAACACATTCTTGTGTTTAATCAAATTCATGGTGGGACCAACCAATGTTTGTGCATCCTATGTGCCTATGAGATCCGTTGGTGGTACAACACAGATGTTAAAGGATTCTTTAATGTGATCCTTGATAACATCTACTGCACCCACCACATCTTGGTGTTGCATGACTACCACTATGGCCCCTTCACTAGTTTTGAGCATTACTTGAAATGATGCAACGTTCCCAAAGATTTATTGTGACCAATGGGCTTCTTGTCTGAACTAGAGTGAAACCTGCCCTGTGGCAGGATCAATAGACACCATGGGCTAGACTGCATCATCAAGAACTTGAAAGAGGCTTGACTCATTAGGTGTTCCCTAGCTCACAAGGTCTAAGATCTGCTGGAGCTGGCTAAGTGTAGGCCTATAATCATAAGTTGGTGGCTACTGCTGAGGTGGTTGAGATGGTGGTGACAATTGTTTAGACTATAGTCTATGGTTGGGTCTTGCTTCCTACTACTACTTGGCCTATGCCAACTAGTGCCTAAGCTATTTGATTTATTGCCTTAGTTGTGCGATATATCCCTACTTTGGTTGCTACTCTTCTTTTTCTTCCTCCTCTCTGAGATCTTTTTTCAATGGTGCTAGTTTGAGAAATTCTAAAAAAGAAGCATTTTGAGCCTTGCAAGATACATCATTGGTATAACTAAGGATTCTAGCACATTGACATAGTTTCCAAATTAGATAGGGAAATGACAAGGTAAGCTTCCCCATCTTCACCTCTTCGAACCGCCGCTCAATCTCCATGAAGTATAGTTGGGGAATGTTGGCTTGAAATTTTTCCATTAACACTGCACATCTCAGAGCCACATAGGTGGATAGACAATTGATCCCCTTCGTTGGGAACAAATGATATGTCCCAATTTTGAAATAGGTACACTATTCCAGGGTTAGTCCATTGTATGACTTATTCTCATAATCAAAAGCATGTTTCAACCATAGCTTATGACTCTCCAAATTAGGTCAGGTCGATAGAATCAGCAATTGCACTCCAACATTTGGAAAATTTAAGGCTTTAGCAATTACCTTGACAAAATAAGAGACCGTGACCTCACCAATTCTTATAGTGGTACCTTCTTCTCTACCATGCCAAAAGAATAGGTCTCCCCAAGGTACCATTCTGCATTTTCAGACAAAATTGGCCAAAATGGAGATGCTTGCAATTTTGTCCTTACTAACTAATGGGGGAACTCCATGAATGGCCCGAAGTTCATTTCCATGATGATTGAGGCCAATGTGGAACATGTCTGAATGGCTGTAACACATTCTAATGACAACATGAGTCATTGTCCTTGCACTTGAGGTGCTACCTCTACCTGCACAAATTGAGCTTCAGCAGGGGCTTCTTGATGGATGCTAAATGACTGTTCCTCCTGCTCAATTGGTGGCCCTTGCTGGCCAATTCGACCTCAATTTCCTCAAGGGCGTTTGCTCGATCTCTGTGATGGATCACCTTGGGTTGCTCATTTGGGGGCCATTTGAAATTACATAAAACATTAGGTTACTAAGGGATTCTTGTATTGATCATGTTACTCATCTATACCTTAGTCAACCTTCAACGTACATTATGGCCATGCTAGATTACAGAGTTAAGGCACTTAGGGATACGTAAAAAGTATCTTTGGAATGGTGGGAAATGTTTATTTACTTTAATTAGCTTTGATTTATCTTAGTGTATTCCTTATTTACCCTCAAAATACCTTTTGGGTGATAGCAATTTTTGAAAAAATGTGACATTAGATGAACACAACAATCCCCTCCCCGCCCTCCAATGACTGAGATGGATACTCCAAGGACAGACAAGAGCAACGACATGGAAAACTAAGTGTGAATGAACGAGACATAGCATGTGGACGAAGGGCATGCAGAGCATAAATCACTAGAAAAGAAACTACAAAAACTCCCCTTACATTATGATGCAAAATGAATTTGGAATTATGGCTAAGTGTCGTATATATAGAATTTATGGCTCCAATATTGGGTCTCAATATTGGAGTGCCTAGAAAAATGCTCAACTGACAATCTAACAAATGGAGAATAATGCAAGGGTAAGAAGGAAAGAGTTGAAGGTACCCAAACATTAGGAACATGAAAATCTCGTTAGGATAATGTGAGGGAAAGGAATAATGCAAAAAAAGTGAAGAGGGTATATGGTTAGGGAAAATTGGAAGGTGCATAAATCAGGTGGTATGGAAAAACAAGTAAAAGGCACAAAAGTTACACAAGTAGGTCCTCCCCATGGTAGGCGCATGCCCATGATTCCCTTGCATAACCATGCCACAAGGTGTCTATAGGCACCTAGGGCATTAAATATGACTAGTACCTATTACATCATCAGTAGAGAACTATGGTTATGTACATTCAAATCATAAATGAAAACACAATGAATAGTGAGGTGAGTAATGGAAAGCATGGTGGAAAGAGAGAACATAGAATGGACTCCCGATATGGAGGTCGTATGAAGCCCCTTGTGTGTTTAGTGGTTAAGGTGACTTGATGACAACGATACCGAATCCAAACCAAAAACAACCACATCCAGTAAAATTTAATCAACACACCTTACCACTCCATCCTCTTGGGAAACATGGGTGTTCTCAAAAACCAACTACCATCCCACTGAAAAGAAGAAAAGAGTAACAAGAAGTGTGGAAGGACCTTAGTTAGAGGGAACTGTTTAGCATGGGTAGATGTCATTCTAGTTCCATAACTAGTGTTTGTAGTTCATACTCCATTATTTTGTCTAAGGGGTGTGCTTTAAATTCCCATCAATTTTTTTTATTTTTTTCCATTTTGGTTTTTTTTTCTTTTTCATCTCTCTCTTTCTTTTTCCATGGGAACCACATCATGCAAAGACATCTTTGATGTGTTCAACTTCCTAGAGGTGTTTGGTAGTGGAATGGCATAAAACTAATAAAAACATCCACGTGTTCAAGGAAATAACTCAATACAAATGTGTCAAATCCCCTTGAAGTCACACCCTTTTGAATTCCTTTGAATCCTTCTTCAGGGTGGAGGATACCAAGCCACAGATTCATTATATTTTTATTAGAAAAAGGGGCTCCATCCTTCCAAAATAGAGGAAAGCCTTAGAATTATGCAGATGGATGGATGACATGGACTCACTATTCACACAATTAAACATTTATGTTGGAACAACATAGGAACAAATCCTCACCCAAGTGGACCAAAAGAAAACTCACTTATTGATTGAAAACATTTAGGAGTGATAAACAAAATAAATCGAAACAAAACAAACAAAAAAACAAAAACAAAAATAGAAAGAAAAAAATGGAAAATGGAGGATGAGTTTGTAGTTAGAAATGAAGTTGGCCCCAAGGACTAGGCATTGGAGGATGATACGAACTAGCAAAAGGATCCATGCATTGTGGATACATGGTATAGGGCATGCTTCCTGGTGGTGTCGCACATATGGCATAAGGGTTGGGTTGGTATGCCAGTGTGGAAAATGGAATAGCTTGAAAGATTCCTAGCATCCAATTGAGGTCATGACAACTTGATGGCATGCATGGATTTTGTTGTCTCAGCAGAAAATCAAAATTCATGGTAGTGGTCAAAATAGAAGTAGAGATAACCAGTGACTTTGGTGAATGTATAGAAGGTCATAGATCCAAAGTAAGGGACACATCACTAGGTTGCCCTTGTGCAGGAGTAGTAGATACAATGGGTGATGTTTGGCCTTTATGTTTTTTAGTGTGAATCATCTTGAAGAAGGAATGTTTGTGTCGTTGGAAAGGGTTTCCATCTAATTGATCATTGGTACACATTGTTGCTGCAAAAATAGCCACTTGTGGTTGTAAAAGATGTTGTCCTGGACCCTTTGAAATGGGTGATGATGTGTAAAGGGGAAAAACATGAGAGCTTGAAAAAGATGATGAAGAATGTGTGGCATGTGATTGTGACAACATGGGAGATGGCACATAGCGATGGTGTTCAAGTGAGTGGTATGTGTACGGTGAAGAAGAAGATGATGAATGAAAACTTATTGATGAAATAGGTTGTTCAACATAGTACCCACATGAGTACGGATGGTGAGATGGCTGCCAAGTTAGTGATTTTCTTCCTCATGACTATGATGGTTGCCACAACGGTTGAGGTTGACCATAAGGCTAAGGATGGTTTCTACCCATGTGGTTATAGGTTGGATCATAACCATGTGGATAGAAAGGTATTCTACTAAGCTTGTGCTAGTATGAAAACTTCGGATTTAGCGCAGAAGTCCAATGCTCTTGTAGATGTGATAATATCAGGCATCGAGCCTTCAAATGATCATAAAGGCAAAGGCCACATTCCTCATCCATGTTTATAATGAAGCTATCTACCTTGTTGTCAATAGAAGTGTGTTTGTCTTGTTGGCCTTTCATCTCGCTTGTTTTGTGATTGGTTCCTTTATGTTGAGATTCTTCACCTAGACTGTGTTGTGCCACACTCACTTTAGTGGGCTTGGCGTATGACAAAGCACTCTCCTGAAGCCATGTGGACATTCTGTTCAACCTTGCATGGAATTCTTCAATCAGTTGTTGTATTGTCAAAGGAGGTTGGAACATCTCCTTGTGGAAAGTTGCCTTATCCTAGTCAGTGATCATTTTTGTTACAAACATTGATTCCTATTGGTGGTTTTCAAAACTTTGTTGTTCACACAACTCCCCTTCTTCTTTAGCAAACCAGTGAATTAGCCTTAAAATTCAATGGCCTTCTAATTCATATAATAGGCTCTTAGCATATGTTACAAGGGTCTCTCATGTTTGGGTCTGAAGCTCATCTATGATGTGGTGAAGTTGTTCTTCCTAGGAAAAGCCATGACTTGGACATTTATGCAATAAGGAGTAATAATGATCCAAGGACAAATCCAAGGGCTCATATTCTATTTGTTGCCATTCCTAGATCTATTTCTGTAACTAGGACACCCTAGTGTAAGTTTGGTACTTGTCGTTGAACAATTCTAACATCGTGGACCAATGCTTAATAGAATTAGGTTTTAACGATTGATACCACGTGATAGCTTGATCAACGAGTGTTTGGGGGAAAATTTTTAACTTTTTCCACATGTTGTCAATGTTTTGTAATGCACATGCATCATGGAAGGCTTTTAAATACTATTGTAAATCAGAATTATAGCCTCCTCTAAACCTAGGAATATACTCCATTTTGATTCATTTGATACGACTATCCCATTGATGCTTTTTGGGGATTCTAATAGCCTCCTGAATGTTTGCTAAGCTTCACATTGATAATAAGGGTTCACTTTCTTCATGAGACATCTCCATACATGGACATTGAGTTGCATGAGTCTGATAACCCTGTAGGTAGTTGTGTTGATGATATGAGCATTGCGTTCTTCGGCATCTCTCATCACGCCTAGGATGATCTCTCCATTCTATATTGCTATATATAATATTAGTTTGCCAGTGAATAGTTTTACCACTAGATAAATCACTAATGTCATGTACACTAGACATGTTGGAGATGTGTGTGTGACTTGTTTCTCCCTTTTAAAAGATAGAGCATGGAAATGCCTACAATGAAGTTGTATGATATAACTATCTTAAATGTTTAGCACCATCCTTGGCAATGATGTTAATGATGAGTGATAAGGTACCCCTACGCCCAATCATATGAATACGAGCATGTATGCATGATCTGGTCAAACTCCATGGACAAGGTAATTGTGAGTTTTAAGATAGTTATTGTGCTTCGTTGTTCGTTGTCTTCCCACATCGGACTAGTGGTAGTGTTGTCATGTACGGTTTAGTCCGAAGTGAGGTGTATGATGCAATGTTTTAACACTACTCCTACTATGGAATGATAATAAGGAGTTGATTAACTAAGGGTATGAAATAAATCCTATATTAACCTAAGGTGATGAATATCCGAACCCGATTGTCCATATGCACCTTGGGCTTCACGTAAGTGCCATTGGGATTACTAAACGCTAATTGCTACTGGGTTACCAAACAATACGCTTATGTATTCACAATTGGTCATACTCATTCTGCTTAAAGATAGGGAATGTAAATAACATTAGTTGGAAAACAAAATATATAAAGACATTAAAATCTTAATTTAAGGAAATCACAAATGTAAAGTGAATGCTACAATGATGTAAATGATCTCGATCTTTATTGCTGAACATGTAATGTGCCCAAGTACATTACACCCGAATAAGGATGTCGTACAACCATAAACATCACACTGTGGGCATACACTTGGATTGAAATTGGAAAAACTCTGCTAACTATATCTTCCCCTTCTCTATCTCCCCTGATGTGATATTTATAGGCAAGTATGGCAGAAATGACATCGGATATTCGACATCATCCACTACCCCCAATATTGGATCCTCAATATTGGATTCACAATATTGGAATCCCAATATTGATTCTGACAACTCATCAATTACAAAGTGCCCACTATTGGACATACCAAATGGCACACTACTAGGATTACTAAATGTTAATGAGTTTATGCTCAAAGTTGGTTATATTAATTTTACATATTTATCATATGATCAAATGTAATTAATTAATTACGTGTATGGAAAGATAAATATTAAATTAGATTACTTTCAAAATAAATTTCATTAGAAGTAGATCCAAACTAAGTCAAAGTGCTACAATGGAATGAAATAATCTTAGTCTTTATTGCCATTCATGCCAAGTGTTTAGATACAAATCACTCAAATAAAGACTTCAAACAATTACTTTAAATAATGTTGCAAGAACTTGCTAACTATTTTAAATGTTATGGGAAAAAATTACAAGAGTTTTGATATAACTACTGATCAAATAGTTTCATAGATATGGTTGGTTATGCATTTTTATAAGCATTTACTATTACTGCATCAACCCTGATGCATCAAAGTAGTAAATCTTTGACATAGTCAACTCAAAAACCTGTTCATCATAGGGGATGAGTTGTAGTCCCTCATAGTTTAATGAAAACCAAACTTTCAAAGGTACGATGAGTTAGAAAGACCAACAATTAGATGCAAAGCCCATAAAAGGTATTCAAGAATCAAAGGCGAAGATAATAGTGATGTTAAGAAAGATGATGAACTAACCTAAGAGTTACCAAGAGAGTTGAGAGTAAGAGTTGAGATTAAGAGTGAGAAATCACTTAAGGAAGATGGTAACCTAGGGAAGGTGTAGAGTCTCTTATGAGTATGAGTCTTGTCTTGAGTTTGTGAGCTCTAAGTATGATCCATTAATATGTAAGAGTTTGAGATGAATAATTGAAAACATATGTAACCTCCAAGGTTCTTGAGAGAGTTGAATTGAATTTTGCTCCTCCTTATTATTATAATTCTCATTTGAGATTGATTATTAGAGGGAAAATCATCCCATTTTCATTGTGTTTTTACTTTTACAAAGTTAATTTGGCTTGAATGTATATGAAATTAGGTCCTTTAGGGTCTTCAAGATTAAGATCCACATTATATATAAAACTATATTTGGCTGTATAGATGTCTCTAACATTTGGTTGATATCATTTTACTCTACTTCAATTATATAATGTTGGTTATATATTCTTGGGGTAGATGTAGTCAAATATTTTAAATTTTTAATACTTCCTTAACATTTTCCAAAGAGGATTTGACATGAACACTCTAACACTTAGAATAAAAATGCATGGGTAGCTCATAGATTAGAAACAACTCTGTCCTATAATTCATGCATGTCTTCAAGATAAGGAATGGGAAAGACACTATTTTTATATAGGTCATGCTCATGCTTCCAACACATGGCACATCCTCATTATGCCACATATTTAGATATTTATGTGGTTTTTACTACATGGAACAATCTCATCCTAGAACAACCTTCAAACATAAACATTCACAAGCCCATGTATTTACATCTTATGTCACCATGATGAAAAGGAATTATGTCATCCCTTTCATGATTATACCTACACTATTTTGGCTTGTTAAAAGCTACAATAATAGTCACATCCTTTAAGATATTTCTTTATAGGGGCACCATGATGCTTCCTAGTACATTCTTTGATGGTTTTTATTCTTAATGAATAATAAAGATGTTATTTTTGAAGGCCTTAGTCAATGTTGATATGTCGATATAACATTGTTGACTGAATCCCCACTTCATCAACACATCTATGTTAATGTAGTCACAAAAATTACTTTTAAACATAGTTCATCCATCATGTTTAGGTACCATTTGTTTTCTAGTGTAGCTAAACTCTTGTAGTTTGTTTCTATAGTCTTAGTAAATGATTAGCAAGTGCCTACAATATGATTTTGAATTGATTGTATGATGCTTTATTTGAGTGGCATTATACTTAGACACAAACCATGACTAGTAATAAGATTGAGATTGATTTCTATTCATTGTAGCACTTTGACTTAGAATAGAATTTACTTTTAATACAATGTATTTCCCATGCAACTTAGCTTACTATTTACATTTTCATGCACATTAATTATTTGTAGAATGAGCACAACCAATTTTGAGTATAACATGTAACCATTTGATAATCTAATAGTGATATTTCTTAGTATGACTAGTAATGTGTCACTTGGTAATCCCAACAATGGTTACACTAGTTTAAGATGTATATGACAAGTTAGAAATAGACACTCATCATCTTCAAGAGTGACACCATAGTAATGATCATATGCATCACTTTTGACTAAACCATATGTGATAGAGCTACTACTAGTCCAAGTGGGTCGACAGCAACCTATGATCAATGTTTAATGATCTAGATGCCACAATAGTTCCATCCACAAATTATAGCATAGTATATTGTAACACTTGTAGATCATATGATTGTGTTGGGGACACATTACTACCCATCAATTATGGAAGCACTATAATAACATCATTTTTCAATATGCCTAGTACATCCACCCCAGTAAACTTATTGCCCATATATTGAGCCATTGGACCAATGAGTAACACCAAATATTTTTCTTTGAATACTCCACCATGAGTCATCATATATTTCTCCATGAGATAATGGACATAAAAGACTTCAATAAGTCAGTTGCTTAGTCACTCTTCACTATCAACGATTGAAACTACTTCTTTGTGGGCTTTTCAACACCCATGTTTAACTTTGATGCTAATGTAATTAGCTCATGAAGTGAGAATTATTTATCGTAATGTTGTAGGTTTTTTTAACCCTTGTAAATACTATGAGGGTCACCAATCTGCCTTTAGTAGGTAACACCTTTCTTGATGATACTTCCACTTTTGTTGAGATTGTTCAATATTTTTTTTATTAAAGAGTCATAGACTAAGACCCATAAGGGTGGTTATTACTAAAAGAGCATGAAAGAAGCATGAAAGACTCCAACTCATGCCATATGAAAGTTCTTATTTTTCTAGTAGCTAGACTAGCTCATGTCTTCTAAACACTCAGTGATGGTCCAACCATAAATTTTCCCTTCTTCCTTCATGATGTTGCTAGTCGTACAATCCAAAGTACTAGGAATAACATCATGCCTAGTTTTTTAGCATGAGGGCCTTCTTAAAAGCCTTTAGCAACGTTAAAGGCATCTCTAGTATTCACATTATTAAAGAAAACCTATAGTTGATACTCCATCTTATTGCAAGTTTCCTTACAACAATAACACCCCACACTCCAACTCTAAGAAGTAATATCTCACCTTCCATCATAGCTCTTCTAGTAATATCCCTACCATGCATAAATACATCAACAATTATAAGATTCAAAATACTAAATAGGGTTCCACTAACTTGCTTGTAACTTCACCATTGTTTACGATAGTAAATTATTTAATAGCTAGTGGGTTCCATAGTCTAACTAACTCTCACGAATTTATTAGCATAAAATGGCTTGACCTACACTAGTTTATATTGATGTAGTAGATGTCCATAGTTCTATAATTATATTGTAACACCATCTAAAATAATGCATCAATGTGACCTAGTTCTCATTGATTATAATAACATGATAGACAACCACTTCAACAACAATGCAACAACATGACACTACTCCTCTTTCAATCAACATGCAAGTTATGACTAATCGATTTCGCATGCATGATGAAACCCTTACTTTTAAACCTATGTAGATCCTCCATTTCCCCACTCTCCACATACTTGTAGTTATTGTCATGATATTATTCCTACATCCAAACCTTCACTACTTCCTAGTCCTATTAATTCTAATGTACCATCCTTAACTGGACCATCCCATGACCCATGCAAATCCTAGTGTCCTACCTACCAAATACCTCCAATTTAACATTAATCCTAGATAGATATGTATTTTTTATGATGCATGCAGATCCTTTTTTGTGTCATTCCATTAAACCAAACCTAAGGTATGCTCCTCTAACCTGATCACTCTACTAACTACTACAAGCACATGAAATGGCTCCTCTCTAGGTCAATGATATGATTAACCCCAAAACTTTCAATTGGTTGGCAATCCCCTTGATGGAGAATGACTAGATCCCTCATTATCACCTAGTTTCTTTTCTTTCTCCATGACTCTATCCTACTAGGCTTCTTAGCATTTGTTTCTTGACCATTCTTTTTCATGTTTTTTCATCTTATTATCCTACACTACACTAACATTTGTAAATGAAATTTTTGTTTGATCTTGATTTTACTTTTTGCAAGTGATGAGTGGCAAGGTACCCCTACACTCAACCATACGAATACGAGCGTTTCACACACGATCTGGTCAAACTCCGCAAATGGGCTAGTTGTGGTATCTAGACAGTTACTCATAGGTCACAGTTTGATGTCTTCCCACCTAGACTAGTATTAGCTTTTTCACGTATGTTTTAGTCCAGAGTGAGGTGTATGATGTGTTTCTACACTAGTACTAATCCTGAGTATGATGGAAAATAATATTAACTAAGCTAAGAGAGAGAGAGGGTGAGAGAACATCTAAGCTAGCCTAAGTGCGATGAGCATCCGTTCCTTAATCATCCATACACATCTTGGACCTTGTGCATGACTACCACTGGGATTACCAAGTGCAAATCCTACGTATGCTACTGGGTTACCAAGTAGTCACACTTAAATGCTCGTGATCAAGTCGTACTCATTCCACGTTGCTAAGAGATAAGGGTGAGAGATATTAACTAAAAAGGTAGTAAATAATAATTAAATAATTAATTAATTAAACTAAGTGAATGTTGCAATGATGAAGTAATCTCAATATTTATTTTTAGTCATGTGCATGTCCAAGTATGTCACACTCAAATAAATGATGTTGTACAATTATAGTCACCACACTGCGAGCATACACTAGGAAATTATTCGAACTCTAAGAAGGAAACACTACAAGAGTTTGGGTAAGGAACTAAGAACTGAAAAAATTACCTATTAGAACTATCTACCTCTTATTTATAGATGAGGAGACAGGCCACGATATCTCATACGTGATATCGCGGTTAACTAGATGGTGACTCATCATACCCCCACGACTGAATGAAAACTCATCCTCAAGTTACAGTGAGAACAAGCTCCATTGATTACACAGTGGATAGGTATGGGATTATTGGATGGTGAAAATGGATTTATGTCATAGTGTGGAGTCAAGAAAAATTGAGACACAACACAAAGAATGTGCTATAGCTACAAAATTATCGAAACTCATGTAGTTCCTGGTGGCGGTGGCTCCTCCATAGGTGCTTTCCCCTTGTCTTGTGCTCCAGGTCTTGGGACTTGATGGCATTGAAGTATGGCCTGGAGTTTCTCCTCTTCGGTCTAGGGATCCTATGCCATCCATGCTAATGTTCTGATGTTTGATGGAGTCAGCACCTCCCATGGGCAAGGTAGTTGCAGAAACATTTGATTGGCCTTGACATACCAAGCTGCAAACACCCATCGTTCCTCCTCATAGGCTCTGTCTTTGTCTCTGTATTCTTGAAAATCTACAAGTCATTGAGCCAAATCTATTGTGACACCTTTTTGTCCTTGGTAGCTTGCTTTCACCACCTCAAGTTCAAAATTTGCGATCTCCAGTTTTTGTAATAACTTATTATGTTCCACAAATTTTGTTTCATATTTGCCATAGGTGGTAGCTACCTGTTGTTCAAGCTCTATCCTCAAGCACCCTACTGTTAACATGGAAAGGTTGGCATATCGTAGGTTTTCCAACTCCATGTACTCTGTCAGATCCTGAATCTCCAGTTCTCAATTCTTAACTTTTGCCTGGTGGGCTAAGGCATATGTGTCCAATATGGCCTGCCAATCAGTGTGTTGAGCATTGATAGCATTGATGTGGGCCTTGGCCATATGGATCTCCTTCTCAAGGATCTATTTGTACATCCCCACTTGGTCCTGGAAGTGCTCCTTTAACTTTTCATGTCATTTAGCCTCATTTTGCCACACGCTTATTTCAATAGCTATCTTTTGATGGATTGCACGTACCTCCTCCATTGAAAGGGTTCAGTTCTCCTTAGCTAAATGACTCATGTTTTGGTTGACCCAGATGAATTGTTCTTGCAACTAATGAAAGGGTTCTTTGAGAACATTCTTTTGCTTCTCCACAGAGGTCAACCGAAGGTTGTCGGCAACAAGTTGCTTATTTTCCTCCTATAAAACTTTGAGTGCCTTGATATGCATATGAGTTTGTGCCTGTGCTGCAAAGGCATCCCAAAAAACCTTCTCTTTTTCTTCTTCCACCTTCTTATTCTCCATTAGTATTTTGTTTAGTTACTTAGTTTTGAAATTGTCTAGTTGGTCTGCGGGAACCAATTGCGAAGGGTCCCGCTATGCTACTTGTAAGGCTGTGAGCCTTTCTTATAATTTTTGCACCTCAACTTTAGCATGCTCAGCCATCACTTCTATTAAGACCATCTTCCCCTTAGTGGTAATGAGTTCTGATTGAATTTCTATAACATCCTGAGGGATGTCAAATAGAGACATCATTACTTGTCCTATTTGTAGCAATCGATCAAGCACATCCTCATGTTCCGCAGGAGTCATTGAGGTTTTGGCCAAAGTTTGAGCATCCCATGCTCCTGTGAGATCTACTAGTGGTATAATAAGTACATTGAATGATTCTTTGATGTGGTCTGCGATCACTTTTGCGGCTCCTGCTACATCCTAGTGTTGCATGGCCACCACTATGGCCCCTTCACCAGTTTCTAATTGCACTTGGAAAGATGCAGTATTTCCTAAGATCTTTTGTGACCAAACACTTTCTGCTCCTCTTGTATGGATGGACACTTCACCCCTTGTATGATCCAAAGAAATCGTGGGCTGTATGGCATCATCAATGACGCGGAAGAGATTTGCATCATCACGACTTCCCCAACTGACCATCTCAGCAATGGCCCTAAGATGGCTCATCAATGGTCTATAGTCTTGTAGTGGTGATGGTTGATCCTAGCCCATGCTAGGCCTTGATTCCTATTGTTGGTTGGGTCCTGTACTTGGAAATTGGTTGGGTCCTACAAGTTGAGTTGCAGTTGGGTTAGTCGTTTGTTCTTCTTCTTGTTCTGGTCCCAGCATCTCACCAATGATTTTCCTTGCAGTTGGTGGCTTTAACAATTCAACATATGAAGCATTTTTAGCTTTTTAGAGGACATAATTAGTGTACCCCTTGATGCTAGCACATTGACATAGCTTCCTGCTAAGGCAAGGGAAGGGCAACGCCATCTTCCCTATCTTTTGTTTCTTGAACTGCCTCAAGATCTTTGTCAAGTATAGATGAGGCAGGTTAGCGTTAACCTTTCCCATTAGCACTGCACAACCTCTAGCTGCATATGTTGAGATTCTTTTTAAGCTCTTCATGGAGAAGAGGTGATACATTCTAATTTTGAAATAGATTCTCTCTTTTTTCGTCAACTCTCCAAATGTTTTATCCCTGCCATATGCCCTTTTCAACCAAACTCATCGCACATTGGGATCTGAATGGGTAGACAACTGAGCAACCTTGGGCCCTCTATTTGTAAGGTTTAATACTTCCAAAATGGCCTATGTGAAGAAATATATTGGCACACCACAAATATTAATGGTGGTGCCTTGTTCTCTGTTCTGGCAAAATTGGTATGTCTCCCCTAAGTACCAGACACCACTTTCAGAGAGCATAGGCCATAACGAGGACCCTGTGAGGTGGTCCCTAATAGCCTTAAGAGAAAACTCTATGAAAGATTCAAAGTTTAGTTCCACAATCACTGCAACGAATGTGGACCTTTTGTGGATATCTTGAACGCAATCCTGGGGCAATGTGAGATGTTGTCCCTGTTCAGGTACTATAGCCACTCCTCCTTCTACCTACCCAGACTGTGCAGTAGCAGGGTCTTCTTGATGAATTCTAAATGACTATGCCTCCTACTTTGTATGTTTTTTGGCAGGATCTTGTCTTCTTCCTCTCCTAGGTCATTTGATCGCACCTTTAGTAGGACATTCCTATTATCTGCATTTCAGGGCCATCTGCAATCACATGGGGCCAAGCATTAGTATGGTTTTTTCTAAAGTTAAGTTATACCTTACTGCTTGCCTTAATTAATTATTTTGTTTTATCTCCATGTGATGTTTCCCGAAATATTATAATAGTGGGTCCTTTTTACTTAGGTGGTTTCCAATTTTAGTTTCCCAATATACCTAAGGTAATAAAATTATTTTTGGCACCATTATCCTTAATACTATAACTAATTACCCTTGATAATGTCCTTTGGGTGATGAAAACTTCAAAAAATTTATGCAGTATTCGGCATGTGTCCCTCCCCCATGACTAAGCTAAACACTTCGAGTTCAAGTAGGTTCAAACGGAATGAAAATCGAAGCACCAGCGAGCGAGATATAGGTATGAAAGCAAGGGTCGCACAATCCTAAGTCATAGAAAAAAAATTCAAAAAACTCCCCCACATGAATGGTTGAAAATGATGCTAAGTGTTGTGGGGGGTTACACATATATAGGTTATAGGGACGCAATATTGTGTATGATACATCATGTATGCGATATCGTGACCCTAGTGATATTGGGCACAATGAAAGATACTGAATTTTAAAGGTATTTTTGGAATTAAAAATGGAAATTAAGGACATGTAGGCTATTGTTAAGAGGTCCTAAGGTAATTTAATTAGTTCAAAAGGCACAAATAATTATGATGGTATGGAATTTATCAAGAAAGACCTCGGATGGGAGAAAAAGGCTATGTAACGGTATATAGGAATGTTGGAATTCAGAGGGGTAATAGTAGGGAAAGAATGTCATGAAAAATAGGTTGAGGGTAAGAAATGGTGTGTGTGAGCTGTGTCATAAGTGAAAATTACAAAAAATTACACAAGTGGGTCCTCCCCAAAGTAGGTTCCAACCTATAATGTCCTTCTATAACCACATTGAAAAGTGTCCGTGGGCACTAGAAGGGTTAAATGTAATCCACACTAATTCCACAAACTACGCACATGTAAATATCACCAACATGAGGTAAGAATTCTATGTTACACATGACACAAGTTACAATTACACGAACTATGAGACGAGATGAACTGTAGAAGGGATCGAAGAGATTGGGACATGAGGTAACTAACCCAGGGCATAGTGAATCCTGCATGTAATGCATGATTAAGGTGTTATTAACCCATCCTTCCAAGATTAGGACCAAGTACATTCCTCTAATCAGTGACACCGCATTGTTTATGAGAGTACCAAAACAACAAGGTGTACAATCACTTGGCATTTTGTTCAAGGGAGGAGTGATTTTTGTTTCATGGCACTTCCTTTTTTTTTTCTCTTTCTTCTTTTTTTTCTTTTTTTTTTCATACTGAATCCAGAGAAGCTGCCAACCTTCATGCATGAGTGCATGTCTTTCTAGTGGGACCCCCTAGAACAGCGTTGGATTTTTGAGTACCTTTTGATTACTCTTACTCCCATTTTTCATTAGATCTATAATGATCTTAGTACAACCACGTTGCATGATAACTCCCATAGACATCATGAAAGAGAATATGCAAGTCCTCTTGATGTCACACCCTAATCATTCCCTCTTGGTCCATCCTTCTTCATTCTAGGTACAATGAACACAAAATTAATTTTAAGTTTTAAGAATGTCAAGAATATCACTGTACCCTTGAACATAACCTCTTATTTGTAGAATGGATGAGTGGGTGTAATGGGCTCATTATCCACATAATTGATCGTTCGAGACCTAATAACATAGAACACACCTCAACCAATGAGCCACATGAGTGTTTTATTTGTGGATGAGATTACTTATAAAAGTGTAAAAAGATAAAAAGACAAAACGATAAAACAAGAAATTTGAAAAGTCAAAAAAAAAAAACTGGAAAACAAAAAGTTGTAAAATTAAAGAAAATGAAAAGTAGTTATTAATCCTACTTGTTATTAGAATGGGGGGTATCCCCCATAACTAAACATTTGAGCATGGTGAGGATTAATAGTTGAAAGATGAGGATACTTACATGTTAGAAGTATTGAAACTTGGTCATACCTACCCCTTTAGCATTCACACACTTGATTGTAGTAAGCATAGTGGGGCACTTTATAAGATGTAGTTTCCAGATAACGAGTTGACCCACTATGATAATTGAGACCATAAGATGGTATGCAAGGATCGGGATGTTTCCCTCCATGGCTATGTTCATTGGATTGTATCATTGTTGGAGTGTTAATTGATGGCCATGATGAAGTAACATGAGGCATTGGATTCGAAGATAAGGGTGCATCATAGGATTGGACTTGTGCTAAGTTGGAGGATGCAGTGGCCTTGGAATTGTGTTGTCCCTTTCTAGGGTCATTTCTAAAGAAGGGATGCCTTTGATGTTGTTGAGGTCTCTCACTGCCATTGGCAATTGTAGCACAAGTACCGTTTGGGGGTTGTTGCTGTGGTGCAGACACCTTAGGAACAGTTGGTGGTGATGTAGAAGGAGGGAAAGGATGAGAATGTTGAAAATTAGGAGAAGTGTAAGGTGCACAAGGTGGTGGTTATGTTGATGACATGGAATGATAGTATTGAGGAGAATGATAATGTGGTGAGATAGAGTATGTTGACCCAGTTGGAGAAATAGGATGTTGAACTAGATAAGCGTTTGGGTTTAGATGATATGAAGGGTGTCTCCAGTTTAGGGGTGGCTTCCCCCACGACTGGGATTCTTGCCACTATGATTGAACACAGTATCTTTATATGAACTCTAGGTGTAACGTGTTTTCCCAATGCTCATATAAATGTAACAATATTGGGCATTGGCCCTTGGGGTGATCGTACAGGCAAATGTTGCATTCATACGTATGATTGGAAGTTGAGCTCTTATTCTCTTCATCCCTTCTTTCCGATTGTCTAATGTTTCATCCTACTTCTCGGGTTGTCAAAACTCTATAAATAAGAGGTAGCTCTCCCTCATTTCATAGTTTTAGAGTTAGATTGTAGCTAGACTCTGGCAGTTTTGTTCCTCCAGAGTTAGAATGTTTTCCAGTGTCTACCCATAGTGTGGTGAATGTAATTGTACGACATCCTTTATTCGACTGTGACGTACCTGGACATGTACATGATCAGAAATAAAGATCGATATTACTTCATCATTGCAGCATTCACTTTGTTCATTAATTAATTAATTATTATTTACTATTTTCCTAGTTAATATCCTCTCGCCTTTATCTCATGTTAAAATGTGAAATGAGTACAACTTGATTATGAGCATTTAAGTGTGACTACTTGGTAACCTAGTAGCGTACCTAGGATCTATGCTTGGTAATCCCAATGGTAGTCATGCACGAAGTCTAAGATGTGTACGAATAATCAAGGAATGGTTGCTCATCACACTTGGGCTAGATTAGATTCTCTTACCCTCTTTCTCCTAGATTAGTTAATATTACTTTCCATTGCCTTCAGGAGTAGCATTAGATTAGGAACCCATCATACACCTCACTCTGGACTAAACGATACATGACAAAGATAATACTAGTCTAAGTGGGAAGATAGTGAACTGTGACCTAAGGCTAACTATCTAGATGCGACAACTAGTCCGTCTACAGAGTTCAACCGGATTGTGCATGTAACGCTTGTATTCATATGGTTGAGTGTAGGGGTACCTCGCCACTCATCATTAGCACCGTTGCTGGGGACGGTGCTAGTTATCTAGATTAGTTATATCATACAAGATCATTGTATAGGAATTAACGATATATCTTTTAAGAAGAATTAATTACAAAATGTCACATACAAATTCACACATAGCTTCACAGCCATGCCTCTCCTACAAGACTATAATAATGCCACATTTGGTGAGGAAATTCATTGGAGAACCAACGAACGATATGACGATGAAGAGTAGAGTACACAACCTAAAGTGGGGGTTTCTTATAAATATGAACAAAGGCAACGTCATCATAATGCATGAAAGCATAACTTACCTGATGACGATGAACCCATACTAGCCACTACAAGCCTAACACAAATATAGGACGCTATTCGAATCTTACATAGGAATCCTAAAGAGAGTTGTCTACCCAGGCTCGATTTAAACAACTTTTCTAAATTTTTAGGAGGCTATAAATTAGATTCACATCAACATTTACAAGCCTTCTACAATGCCTGTACATGGAACAACATTGATAACGGTTGGCAAAAACTTAAGCTCTTCCTTGTGACATTCGTTGACTAAGCAAAAGTATGGTATAGATCATTAAAACCAAATTCAATACGACGTTGATCAAAAAATGGTAGAAGTATTTAACGAAAAATATCAAACCTATGCCAAAGTGTCAGCCTTGAGGAAACAAATCCAAGGATGGAAACAAGCATAACATAAACCCTTGGACATGGCCTTAGAAAGGTATTATTCACTATTAAACAACTGTCCAGGCCATGGGTTTTTCGAGGAAAGGCTAATGTACCATATCATTGATGGGCTGCGTAATGAGAAAAGGGAGACCTTAGGGATGTATGCCCAAGGTTAGCTATATGAACTATGAATCCATCAAGTCCAAGAGCTTATCAAGTGGGTAGCAAAAGAAGAAGGAGAATTAACTAGTTGGGAGAGTGTTGAAAAACATCAACAGGACCAAAATCTCAACTTAACAAAGGTCCATGATCATAAAAAGGATGAATCAACTTATCATAAGGAGAAAGAACCATATTTGCCAATACAACAATCATTAGAAGAAGTTGAGGTAAAGATCAAGAAGATGTTGGAGTGGACATATCAAAAGTGTGGAGAATTTATCAACATTATTGGTGATAGAGTTTTGACAACCCAAGAAGCAAGATAAAACATTAGACACTCAGAAAGAAGGGATAAGGAAAATAAGAGCTCAACTGCCAATCATACGTATGAATGCAACATATTTCTGTACAATCACCCCAAGGGCCAATGCCCAATATTTTTATATTTACATGAGCATTGGGGAAATACGCTACACCCAGAGTTCGTATAGAGATACTGTGTTCGATCACAGTGGCAAAAATCCCAGGCATGGGGGAGACCACCCTTTGTACTATCTGAACCCAAATGGCTATCTTGTTCAAGATCCTATTTCTCCAATTTGGCCAACGTACTCTATCTCACCACAATACCATTCTCCTCAATACTATCAACCCATGCCTCCAACACAACCACCACCTTATGCACCTTATACTCCTCCTAACTTTCAACATTCTCATCCTTTCTCTCCTTCCACATTGCCACCAACTATTCCTAAGGTGTCTACACCATCACAACAACCCACAAACATTACTTGTGCTAATACTACCAACAACAGTGAGAAACCTCAGCAACATCAAAAATGCCCCTTCTTTAAACATGGTCATAAGAAGGGACAACATAATTCCAAGGCCACTGCATTCTTTAACTCAGCACAAGTCCCACACTGTGGTGCACCCTTACCTTCGAACCTGATGCCTCATGTTACTTCATCAAGGCCACCATCTAACACTCCAACAACCATACGGCCCAATGAACACAACCATGGGAGGCATCATCCCAATCCTTTCATACCATCTAACGGTCCCAAACATCATAGTGGGCCAACTCGTGATTCAAGAACTACATCGTACAAATTGCCCCACTATGCTTATTATAATCAGGTGTGTGAAACCTGATGTATGATTGGGCTTCAATATTTCCAAGATGCAAGGACCCCCATCATCATTTATTAGTCCTTTCCATCCTCAACCATTTAGCTATGAGGGATATCCCCCATTCTAATAATAAGTAGGATTAATAAATGGTATTCAATTTTCTTTAATTTTACAACTTTTTTTTTCAGTTTTTCATTTTTAAACTTTTTATTTTACCTTTTTTGTCTTTTTTATGTTTTTGTAAGTAATCTCATCTATGAATAAAACACTCATGTGAATCATTGGTTGAGGTGTGTTCTATGTTATTAAGTCTCGAGTGAGCAATTATGTAGATAGTGAGCCCATTACACCCACTCATCCACTCTACAAATAAGAGGTTCTATTTAGGGGTACAGTGATATTCTTAGAATTCTTAAAACTTTAAATTAATTTTGTGTTCATTGTACCCAGAATGAAGAAGGATGGACCAAGAGGAAATGATTAGGGTGTGACATCAAGGGGACTTGCGGATTCTCTTTGGTGACGTCTATGAGAGTTATCATGCAACACAGTTGTACTAAGATCCTTGTAGATCTAATGAAAATGGGAGTAAGAGTAATCAAATGGGCACTCAAAAATTAAATGTTGTTCTAGGGGATCCCATTGGAAATACATGCACTCATGCTTGAAGGTTAGCAGCTGAGCTGGATTCAATAAGGTGAAAAAAAAAGAAAGAGAAAAAAATGAAGAGAAAAGTGCCACAAAACAAAAATCACTCCTCCCTTGAAAAAAATGCCAAGTGATCGTACGCCTTGTTGTTATGGTACTCTCATAGTTGTTCATCATGGGATGAAACAATGCGGTGTCACTGATCAGAGGAACGGACTTAGTCCTGATCTTGGAATGATGGGTTAAGGACATGTTAATCATGCTTTTCACATAGGATGCACTGTACCATGGGTCAGTTGCCTCATGTTCGAATCTCTATGATCCCTTTCTCTAGTTCATCTCATCTCACTATTCATGTAATTGTAGCTCGTGTCCCATGTAGCATAGAATTCTCATCTCATTCTGGTGATATTTACATGTGTGTGTTTTGTGGAGTTAGTGCGGATTACATTTAACCCTTCTAGTGCCCATGGACACCTTAAGTGTGGTTACACAAGGGCATCATAGGTTAAAACCTGCTTTGGGGAGGATCCACTTGTGTAATTTTTTGCAATCTTCACTTATGACATAGCTCACACACATAATTTCTTACCCTCAACTTAGTTTTCAAATGATTTTCCTTCCCTACTAGGATCCCTCTGAATTTCAACGTTCCCATGTACCATTACATTTCCTTTTGCTTAACCACCCAAGGTTTTATTGATAAAATCCACATCATCATCATTACTAGTGCCTCTTGAATTAATGAAATTGCCCTAGAACCCCTTGATCTTAGTCAATGTCCTCAATTTCCAACGTTAATTTCAAGAAAATCCTTTAAAAAGTTGGTATTCTCATGGTGTCTCATGTCACTAGGGACGTGATATCGTGTGCGCGATGTATCGTATGCAATATTGTGTTGCCACAACCTATAAATAGGTGACCCCTCACAACACTTAGCATCATTTTTTCATTCACCCGGGGGGAGTTTTTCCAATTTTTCTCTACGACTTGTGATTGAGCAACCCTTTCTTTTCTCACTCTATCTCGCTCACTGGTACTCTGATTTTAATTCCGTTTGAACCTGCTTGCACCCGGAGTGTTTAGCTTAGTCATGGGGGAAGGGCACTTATCGAAAAGTGCCTAACTTTTTTGAAAATTATCATCACCCAAAGGACATCATTTAGGATAATTAACTCTAACACTTAGAATAATTGTGCCCAAAAATCATTTAAC
Organism: Gnetum montanum; assembly: GCA_015680685.1. NCBI lineage: Eukaryota > Viridiplantae > Streptophyta > Gnetopsida > Gnetales > Gnetaceae > Gnetum > Gnetum montanum. The sequence continues at coordinate 156,787 of MNCI01033431.1, forward strand.
CCTTAAGTATACTGGGAAACTAAAATGGAAACCACCTAAGTCACAGGACTCATTATTACAAAATTTTGGGCACTATCACATGTTATAGCATAAGATCATTAATTAAGGCAAGTAGTAAGGTATAACTTAATTTTGAAAAAAAACTTACTAATGCTTGGGTCGTGTGATTGCAGATGGCCCCGAAATGTGGATAATAGGAAGGTCTTGCCCAAGGTGGAAGCAAATGATCTTGGAGAGGTGGGAGACAAGGTCCTTTCAAACAACATGTAGAACAGGAGGAGCAATCATTCAGCATTCATCAAGATGAACCTCCTATTAGACAATCCAGGTAGGAAAAAGGAGGAGCTGTTGTAGCGCCTGAATCGGGACAACAACTCACGTTGCCCCAAGAGTGCATTTAGGCTATCCATGAGAAGTCCACATTCGCTATAGTGATTATGGAATTGAACTTTGAATCATTTGCAAAGTTCACTCCTTAGGCCATTAGGGATCACCTAAAAGGGTCTCCCTTATGGCCTATCCTCTCTAAAAGCAGTGCTTGGTACCTAGGAGAGACGTACCAGTTTTGGCACAATAAGGAGCAAGGAACCACTATTAATATTTGTGGTGTGACAGTTGACTTCTCTGCATAGGCCATTTTGTAAGTGTTAAACCTTCCGAATACAGGGACCAAGGTTGCTTGGTTATCCACCCGTTCAGACCCCGATGTGCAAAAGGATTGGTTAGAGAAGGCTTATGGCAGAGATAAAGTATTTGGTGAGTTGATGATGGAAGAGAGGGTTTACTTCAAAATTGGGACATATCACCTCTTCCCCACAAAGGGCCTAAAAATAATATCAACATATGTGGCTAGAGGATGTGTAGTATTGATGGGGAATGTTAACGCTAACCTGCCCCATATATATTTGAGAAAGATCCTGAGGTGGTTTGAAGAAGGAAAGACAGGGAAGATGGCATTGCCTTTCCCNCTGGTGAAGAGCTGGGACCAAAGCAAGAAGAAGAATAGATGGTTGGACAAACTACAACCCAACTTGCAAGACCCAGTCAACCTCTAGTCATAGGTTCCAACCAACAATAGGAAGTAGGGCCTAGCACAGGCTAGGATCAACTGCCACCGCTGCAATACTACAAATCATCGATGAGCCATCTCAGGGCCATTGCTGAGACGGTCAATTGGGGAAGTCGTGATGATGCAAACCTCATCCACATCATCGATGATGCCATTCAGCCTATAGTTTCGCTGGATCACATAAGGGGGGAAGTATCCATTCACATAAAAGGAGGGGAGAGTAGATGGTCACAACAGATCTCAGGAAACACGACATCTTTCTAGGTGCAGTTAGAGACTAGTGAAGGGACCACTGTGGTGGTCATGCAACATCAGAATGCCATGGGAGCTATAGAAATGGTTGCTAATCACATCAAAGAATCCTTCAGCATACTTGTTATGCCACCGACAAATTTCATAGGAGCACAGGATGCTCAAACTCTGGCCGAAACCTCAATGACTCCTGCGGAACATGAGGATGTGCTTGATCAATTTCTTTAAATAAGGTAAGAAATGACATCCTTGTTTGACATCCCTTAGGATGTTACAGCAATTTAGCCAGACCTCATTTCCACAAAGGGGAAGCTGGTCTTAATAAAAGGGTCGAGCATGCTGAAGCTGAAGTGCAGAAACTATAAGAGTAGCTCGTGGCCTTACAAGCAGCGTAGCGGGGGGACCCTCTACAATTTGTTCCTGCAGACCAGCTAGAAAATTTTAGAACAGAGCAACTAATCAAATTGATAGCAAAGAATAAAAGGGTGGCTGAGGAGAAAGATAAGGCTATTTAAGATGCCTCCATAGCATAGGCGAAAACTCATGCGCATCTTAAGGCACTCAAGGCCTTACAGGAAGAAAACATGCAACTGGTTGCAGTCAACCTTCGGTTGACCACTGTAGAAAAGAAAAAGAATGTTCTCGATGAACACTTTCATCAATTATGAGAACAATTCATCCAGGTAAACTGTGACATAAGTCATTTAGCTAGAGAAAATTGAACCCTCTCAATGGAGGAGGTACACGCCATTCCTCAAAAGTCAGTGATTGAGATAAGTGCATGGTAAAACGAGGCTAAATGACATGACAAGCTGAAGGAGCACTTTTGCGATTAGGTGGGGATGTATAAAAAGATCCTTGAAAAGGAGATCCATATGGCCAAGGCCCAAATCAACACTATCAATGCTCAACACACTGATTGGCGGGCCATATTGGACACATATGCCTTTGCCCACCAAGTAAAAGTTAAGAACCAGGACCTGTAGATTCAAGATTTGACAAAGTACATAGAGTTGGAAAACCTAAGATATGCCAACCTTTCCATGTTAACCACAGGATCCCTGAGGTTAGAGCTTGAGTAGCAAGTAGCAACCACCCACATCAAATACGAAGTGGAATTTGTAGAACGCAAGAAGCCATTGGAAAAACTGGATGTTGCAAATTCTGAACTTGAGGTGGTGAAGGCCAGCTACCAGGGATAGAAAGATGTCGCAACAAACTTGGTTCAATGGCTAACAGATCTTCATGAATACAAGGATAAAGCTAGAGCCTATGAGGAGGAACAACAGGTGTTCATGGCTTAGTATATCAAGGCCAACCAAATGTTTCTGCAACTACCCTGTCTGTGGGAAGTACCAACTCCATCAAACATTGGAACATTAGCATGGACAACACAATACCCTCAGATCAAAGAGGAGAATCTCTAGGCCATACTTCAACACCATCAAGCCTCAAAGCCTGGAGCACAAGACAAAGGGAAGGCACCAATGGAGGAGCCACCACCACCAGGAGCTACATGAGTTCCAAACTTTTGTAGTTATAGAATATTTTGTGTGTTGTGTTTTTATTTTTTATTTCTTCCCACACTGTGACATCATCCCATTCTTCCACCTAATAATCCCATACCTATCCACTGTGTAATCACTATAACTCGAGGATGGGTTTTTATTCAGTCGTCGGGGTATGATGAGACGTCATTTGGGGCAACTGCAATATCGCGTCCTTTACTATGATATCACATACGTGATATCACAGCCCACCACCAGTTCTATAAATAAGAGGTGGCTCTCCCTCATTTCACAGTTTTAGAGTTAGATTGTAGCTAGACTCAGGTAGTTTTGTCCCTCCAGAGTTAGAATATTTTCTAGTGTCTACCCGCAGTGTGGTGAATGTAATTGTACAGCATCCTTTATTCGAGTGTGACGTACTTGGACATGCACATGACCAGAAATAAAGATCGAGATTACTTCATCATTGTAGCATTCACTTTTTTAATTAATTAATTTATTATTATTTACTATTTTCCTAGTTAATATCCTCTCACCCTTATCTCATGTTAAAACCTGGAATGAGTACGACTTGATTATGAGCATTTAAGTGTGACTACTTGGTAACCCAGTAGCGTACCTAGGATCTGCGCTTGGTAATCCCAGTGGTAGTCATGCACGAAGTCCAAGATGTGTACAGATAATCAAGGAATGGCTGCTCATCGCACTTAGGCTAGATTAGATTCTCGTACCCTCTCTCTCCTAGATTAGTTAATAGTACTTTCCATTTCCTTCAAGAGTAGCATTAGATTAGAAACCCATCATACACCTAACTCTAGAATAAACCATACATGACAAAGATAATACTAGTCCAGGTGGGAAGACAGCGAACTGCGACCTAAGGCTAATTGTCTAGATGCCACAACTAGTCTATCTGCGGAGTTCGACTAGATCGTGCATGTAACACTCGTATTCATATGGTTGAGAGTAGGGGTACCTCACCACTCATCAAATCCCATCAATGATATGGTACATTAGCCTTTCTTCAGAGAACTTATGGCCTGGATAGTTGTTTAATAGTGCATAATATCTTTCTAAGGCCATGTCCAAGGGTTCATGTTGTGCTTGTTTCCACTCTTGGATTTGTTTCCTCAAGGCTGAAACTCTTGCGTAGGTTTGATATCTTTCGTTAAAAATTTCTACCATTGTTGACCAATGTCATATTAAATTTTGTTTTAACGATCTATACCATACTTTTTCTTGGCCAACGAGTGTCATAGGGAAGAGCTTGAGTTTTTGCCATTCGTTATCAATGTTGTTCCATGTGAAGGCATCGTAGAAGGCTTGTAAATGTTGGTGCAGATCTAAGTCATAGCCTCTTGAAAAATTAGGGAAGTTGTTTAAATCAAGCCTGGGTAGACGACTCTCTTTACGATGCCAACGGGAGATTCGAATAGCCTCTTGTATTTGCGTTAGGCTTGTAGTGGCCAATAGGGGTTCATCGTCATCTTGTAAGTTATGTTTTCATGCGTTGGGATGATGTTGCCTTCGTTTGTGTTTATAAAAAACCCCAACCTCAGGTTGCGTACTCCAATCTTCATTATCATATAATTCGTTGGTTATCCAATGAATTTCCCCACTAAATGTGGCTTTGTTATAGTCTTGTAGGAGAGCCATGGTTGTGAAATTGTGTGTGAATTTGTATGTAAATGTTTATAATTATTTCTTTCTAAAAGATATATCATGAATTCCTATATAGTGACCTTGTATGATATAACTAATCTAGATAACTAGCACCGTCCCTGGAAATGACACCAATGATGAGTGGTGAGGTACCCCTACACTCAACCATACGCATACGAGCATTTCACGCACGATCCAGTCTAACTTCACAGACGGGCTAGTTGTGGTATCTAGACAGTTACTCGTAGGTCACAGTTTGTTGTCTTCCCATCTAGACTAGTATTAGCTTTGTCATATATGGTTTAGTCCAGAGTGAGATGTATGATGTGTTTCTACACTAGTACTACTCCTGAGTATGATGGAAAATAATATTAACTAAGCTAAGAGAGAGAGAGGGTGAGAGAAAATCTAAGCTAGCCTATGTGCAATGAGCATTTGTTCCTTAATCATCCATACACATCTTGGACCTCATGCACGACTACCACTGGGATTACCAAGCGTAGATCCTACGTACGCTACTGGGTTACCAAGTAGTCACACTTAAATGCTCGTGATCAAGTCGTACTCATTCCGTGTTGCTAGGAAATAAGGGTGAGAGATATTAATTAAGAAAGCAGTAAATAACAATTAAATAATTAATTAATTAAAATAAGTGAATGTTGCAATGATGAAGTAATATCGATCTTTATTTCTAGTCATGTGCATGTCCAAGTACGTCACACTCGAATAAAGGATGTCGTACAATTACAATCACCACATTGTGGGCATACACTGGGAAATTATTCTAACTCTAAGAAGGAAAAAATGCAAGAGTTTGGGTAAGGAACTAAGAACTGAAAGAATTTCCTATCAAAACTATCTACCTCTTATTTATAGATGAGGAGACAAGCTGTAATATCGCATACGCGATATTGCGGCTAGGCTATGATATCGCGTACAGGATATTGCATATGCGATATCATGGTTAACTAGATGGCAACTCATCAACAAGTCTAAGAGTAAATTTTTTGATGAACAACTAGTGCCTGAATTTTATAGGTGTAATATTCCCTTTTTCTATCAATATAAATTGGCTTTTGATTTTTCTCTAAAAAAGATAAGAAACAAACATATTCTTTAATTCAAACACAACTTGAGAATGATGAATAATTTTCTTAACCAAAAAATTTTAAGTCTTCCTCAACCATACATGCATGTCCACATGTTCTTCTAATTGAATTCATTAAGGGTTTTTTTCTTGTTTAACTTTAACAAACAAATTTAGTTGAGAAAAAAAATTCGATTGGGAGGAGGTTGTAATTTTTTATCAAGAAACTTATTCTTCATCTTAAAGGCATACATAAATTTTATATTCCAAAGCGTTGAACAATTCATGTCAAATCTTCTTAGCCAAATCATCATCAAAGCCTTATCCTAACAAAATGGGATTAGCTGCATGAGTTTTATTTCACCATTCATCTATATGAAGTGCTAGATCTTTATATATTTATAATGTTTCTTATATTTAATTATTTTTTCCATTTTTAATTTCTTATAGATATATATCCTAGTATAGTTAATTAGCATTTACCAAGGGAAATATTTTTAAAATGATATTTTGAAACTATAAGTGACCTTTATTTGAAGAGTGTATAAATTAAAATTATTACATTTAAGAATTTACATCTAAGAAAATTATAAACTTATTTCTTCAAATTATTGATAAGTACACTTGAAGGAAATGACAAATACATTTCTTTACATGATTAGTATACATCATCATCTATCATATGATTTCAATTCTTAACAATTTGTTGTCTTCTTATGCAAAATCCAATCTTTACAATAAATTCTTTGATTAGAAGTCATTTATCTACAAATACTTTTGACATCATTGTCCATTGCTAAAGCTTTATAAACTTTTTTTTTATTAGAAATCATCTTTGTACTAGAAACCTAAGCAATTTGTTAAGTAAAAGCCCTAATATGGATCTTAATACCACCTTAGTAATAAATTTGATTTTTAGAGTATGTGGTTAGAATAAAGAATTCTAAAATAAGAAAAAAATCTTACTTAATTAAATAATAGATAAGGGTGAAGGAATGTCGAAACCTAAAATACTTTTTTAACAATATTTACCTCTAAGACTTATAGTTGAATTTGAACTTATAACTCAACATTGCCCACCAGAATCAAACTCATAACTTACAATCTTCAAATTAAGAATTTTACCAGTAGGTTGATAGATAAGGATGACTTGAAGACCACTATATTTAGGACTACTACTAATGTGAAGATAACTTACTAGTAAATTCATTACTTTATGTGTAATATTATGCAAGTTCAAGTTATGTTTTATGTACCATTATGTTTTGACAAATCCCTTCTAAACCATTACCAACTTTAGATGATCTTTGAATCATGATGCTTAATTAAAAGTAAATAATTAGTTCAAATCCCTATAAAATAAATCTTTTTTAGCTGATGCCTTCAAATAAAGGTATTAGTTAAACACCTTGTATATAAATCATTAACTTGATATCTTAAAAGGATTTTGAAGGTTGAAAGAGGAAGTTGGAATTAAAACTAGATATTTTCTTGGTGGTCTATGGGGGTATTGAATCCTAAATAACTTCTAGACAACATACTCAACATGGAACATTATGCTACTGAAGAACATATGATAGATATTTTTACCAAGATTTTAAGTCATGAGAAGTTTGAATCTTTCAAAGACTTCCTCGAAGTGGAACCTCTTACCATCATTGGGAAGGGGGGTGGGGCATGGGCATGATGGTTGTGTGTGGTTTGTGGAATATGATGACTATATGTTCCACAATAGAATTAGATAGATCTCATCCATATATCTACATTAAATAAGATGAGATCCTATTCATATAATTCTTATCCAATTCCATGTGTAGTGCATCCTATATTAAGAAGATCCTTTAAATAAGATGATAACAATCATCCCCATGATTTCCTAGATTTATGCTTATCTCCCTAAATCTATTATTGGGAGATCAAGGCCTATATAATTGTAGCAACACACATATTCATTTATGAGATAAAAAAAATATAGAAGAGATACATAAGTAAGAGAGTTTCACAAGAGTGTACTTGTTCTAACAAAGGTTTTTATTTCCTTTAAGCTTAGATCTAGATATAGGGCCTTTTAGATTCTTCAAAAATCACAAACATTAGGAAGATTATAATAAGTAACTAGTTAAATTTAAGTCTTCTTGCCTACTTGCAATATCAAATTCATTTTACAGTTAATAAGATTATTTTAACTTTCATGACTTATTGATAGCAATGATTTTTGGAGATCAAATATATAATGAACATCTTTGTTTCAAATTTATTTCCATGTTCCAAATTGATGATAATGTTTCCACCTCCTAATACCTCCAATTTTCTTTCATCTTCAAGCTAAACTTTGTCAATGTTATTTGTAAATTTGAGTTCATTAAAGTCATATATCTTTGATGTTATATGATTAGTATAACCACTTTTCTAACAATCGCAAGTTTGAAGGAATTCTCTTATTTTGATGATAGAAAGAAAAATGAGTTGGTATTTGTTTATCTTGAAGAATATTGTTAGCCATTTATTTATTTTTTAAAACCTTATATTTTCTTTTTACTTCTTCAATTTGATGGTGCCCTCATTTGTTTTATAACTTCTTGTTTTGGTTTTCTCTAGTTTCCTCTCCTTGGCCTTTCATAGTTTATTTTTCTAGTTTGCTCTTCTTGACCATTTGTAGTTTCTAACTTTTCTTCACATTAATTTTCACCCTCCTTATCTTTATATTTTTTTTTGGATAAATTGCTATATTTCCTTGCTGGTCTTCAATTTTGAAGTTACATTTCTAATTCTTCTACACACTGAATTGCATATAATGCCTTTTGTCAATTCTTCTTTTTTAATTAGTTTTTGGAATATTTTTCTTAAATTTTGGTTTAATGCTTTAGGAATTTCACTACCTTTGTCCAAAATCCTCTAAACATCATTGTGATATAATAGTTCCTATATCAATTTTTGCGATAATTTGAAATTTTGAGAACCATCATAAGTTATTGAACATGTCAGAAAATTCTTACTTGAATCTCTCATGACTTCATCCTTTGCTCTAATACTAATTTTTGATTTTTAAGATGTAAAAAAATTTGAAATAACTTTTTATTTTAAAAATTTTTGGTAGTCTAATCTATCCAATGATGTAGGTGGCCTAATTAAGAAAAAATGATTTTTTTATTTTGTAGTTGCAATATCTTTGTGATCCAAATGAGTTTTGGAATGATCTTAGGTTTGTTGGAAAACTTGTTCTATTATCCATAAGCTTGCAAAATTTGGAACTAATTTAAGTTGATTTGATGGTTGAAATTTATTACATAAAAGTGGCTTAGAATATGATTATTCAACTTTTTGGATTAATGAATTGCTGGATATGATAAATTGTTGATGGATGATGAAAGTTATTAGAGTGGAAATGTCATAATATAATCTATCTTATTGTTGAACCATGCTTTAATTACATCTGCTCATCAATATTTTTTCAAAAATGAAAATAATGAAACTTTCAATCATGTCTTTTATGGCAAATGATTGAAAATAGACTTTACATGGCTTTGGTCCCTATGTTACAAAAGAGCTAATTTGACTTGATTTTATCTATGACTTTTCTTGAAGTTTGAACTTTGTCTTTATGCTTTCACTTATTTTAGTTGTATTTCTATATGTAAATATGACCATCTATCACTTTAAATTTGGGCTTATTGAATTCATCTTTTTCTCTATCCTAAAATCCACATCTTGGGCAAGTAGAGTGAATGGAGCATGAATTGCTAAAATGTATACTAGAACCAACATCTCGTACTTACTAGATTTACCATACTCATCTCATTTTGGATAGTCATTCAAAGACCACCAATGTATTAGGAAAATTCCTCTTTAGTTTCCTCTTTTACCTCACTACAAATAAATAGCTAATAAAATTTTCCATAGGTAACCATACTTTTTTCTCTCTATTTCAACTCTTACAAGTTCAAGTAAAAATCTTGGCAGTAATGCAATGGAAGAAATTTACTCTTTGGCTTCTATACAAACTATATATACAACTTTTTTTAAAAAAAAAATTAATTTAACCATCATTTCATGAGTACTTGCCTAGCCCACCATGTAACAACAAGCCCAATTAACTTAGCAACTACAATTTTCATATTTTTTGTTTTCTCTCTCTTCTAACTTGAAATACAACTCCATCTAATTTAATCTAGGAAAGCATTAAGATCTAAATTACCAAAAAAGAAAGATATATTAATATTTGTCTACTTTCTCATCTAAGATAAGGTTAGCAATAATTTCTCCTTTTTCTTCTTCAATGATGAGTAAAGTACTATCTTATTGCAATTGTTTACTTGTTGATGGACTAACTTCCTTTGCACCCATGATTGTAGGGAATACATCTTCCTCTTCACTACTAACAAATATCACTAAAACTAATAATGTCTTGCAATCTCTATGGCCTCCAACAACGGTTGCGAACTTCTAAGAATATTCATAGCTCCAAGTAAATCCATTAGCATCATCCTTGGAACTTATCCAAGATGACATGTACCTTTAGCTTTTCTTTAGGTAACTTAAAGCATTTTTACTCCTTCCTAAAGACTTAGAACTTCTAATTCAACTTCCAAAGGATTTACACCTTGCTCCCATACTCAAAATAATGAAGCACATAACAACACCACGGGTAAACCATATTATAAAGGACAAAATTACCTTAGAGAGGCCATGAGCATTGATAAAGTAGTAGGTTTTAAAGATCAATCAAGAGACAAGAAAAATGATTTAGAAAATAATATTAAGTAGTCTTACATATGGTGAAGAAGAACAAATGAGGAATATAAAATGGGCCTTAAACCCCCACATTGATGACCATGGTTTTGAATGGTAGATGGTTCAATGATTTCAATAATTACTATCAAGCAAGTCACATCAACTTAATGATAAGGTGAAATTCAAGATGGGTGGTAGTGGAAGGTTTGAAGTACAAAATAATGATAGAGTAGGATGGTAGTGGAGGCTTGGAGTACCAAAGAATAACAGAGTAGGAAGAGGAATATAAAGACCAATGGTTATAGGTAGGTAAACTAGAAAGCTACAAGTATACATGCGTGAAAGATTTTATATCAATATGAACCACCTGAGACTGAACATAAAGGATGCAAACCATGTTTTACAAGAACTTAGATTGAAAAATGGTATTATATTAGATAATCAAACACCTTTCTTAAAAGAACTGGATATGAGAAGTCACAATAAATTATGTATAAATCATCATTTTTACTGTTAAATTGTGCCATAAGTAAATTTTTTTAAAAAAGTAGATGGAAAAGATTACTATAAATCACCTATAAATTGTAATTTAAATAATTCAATTTTACAGTAAAAAATTTTATAAAGCAATATTTTAAATTTCTAATTTTGCAGATTATATGGAAGAGTGTATAACTTTTTGAAAAAATTCATGTTAAAGCACATACAAATCATCATTTAAATCATTAAATTTTACAATAATTTTTTTTAAAATAAATCAGGAAAAAACACCATAAATCTTATACAAATCATAATTTAAATCATGAAATTTTATAAAGTTAAAGGTTTACCTAGATGTTTCTATTTGGATTTACATTTTAGATTTGAGCAAAAGTTTCATGATAATTGTACCATCTATAATTTGCATATTATTATTATTATTATTAGAAGATAAAATATAAGTTGCAATTGATTTCTCCAAGATAAGAGAGAATAAATAAAATTACAATTAGTTGCAAGGTGAGATGTAATGCAGTTAATTTTAGGATGACAAAAGAATAACTACTAGTATGTTACTTTAATATTGATTTAGGGAAAATTTTAAATACTTTAACATTGTTTCACACCCTGAGTAACCGTTTTAACTGTGAACCATCCCTGCTCACATGGCTAAAAGCCAATGGATGTCAAACTGGAGTAGAAAATATGATGGTAATGGTGCACACCTTGTGAATTCACCAAATATTGTAGACGTACACCATGACACCAAATATCCTGCTCTGTATGGAAAATCCCAGTCCACGTGGAATATTGTGGATGCGTACAATGGACGTTTTGCTATGAAAGGAAAACACAGACACCAAATTTTACTCCCTTCAACTTTCCTAATACATGGAATGTGGTTTCTATTTTCCATGATGTCCACTTCAATCCAAAATTATGATGGTACAGGTGGATAACCTTGTGAATTCACTAAATCCCCTAGAGGTACACCATGACACCGATAATCCTGTGCTGCGTGGACTGCATCATGAATCCAAAGATCCCAGTGGACGTTTTTCTATAAAAGGGAAAACACAGAAACCAAAATTTACTCCACAGAAACCAAAATTTACTCCCTCAACTTTTTTCATGTGTGGAATGTGGTTTCTATTTACCATGAAGTCCACTTTAATCGAAAATTATGATGGTACAGGTGGATAACCTTGCAAAGTCCACTTTAATCCAAAATTATTATGGTACAAGTACCGAAGATGAGTCAACATCTTTCTTGAGACTTTAGATTACATTTAGTATGATACCCAATTCTTCCAAGTTACTAAGCTATTGGAGTTAATTACTAAGGAAGAAGTTGAGGAGCAAGATCCCAAACTAGGCCATCCAACTATATTTCTTGATCCCAAAGATTGATAAAAATTAGGGAGTTTCTTAACTTTACTTCTACTTCTTATTTCTTATTATTCTTTCCCTTTATTTATTTAATTTATATTTCTAATCTAGGAAATTAGAATATTTTGGTACTACAAGTGCAAAAAGGATTTGTTCTACCTTCACTTAGATAACCAGATATGTGTTACACTTTGTGTAATGCTAGTTAGGATTGGTGATTAGTGGTTGGTAGACCTTTAATTCACCTATTGTCATGACTTAAAGATTAAGATAAGTTGTTGAAATAATATAGTTTATTTTCCCCAAATATTTTTTTGATTTATATTTCATTTGTAGAATAAGCATAAGGACTTTAAAATATTCAACCCCATTTCAAAAGGAGAAAATAAAGCATTAGAGCATTGGAGCATAGAGGGAATACTAGAGCACATAGAAATGTCATCAACATGGTGGATATGTTTGAGGATGAATGAAAATTGAGTGGGGTAGTTTGTAATATCCCCATTCCAATTGGAGTCGCTCTATAGCAAAGACAGTGTTGTTTTGTAACAAATGATGTATTTATTGTAATAAGACCCAAAAGGACAAGTTGTAACAAGACTTGAAAGGGCACGTTGTAATAGTGGGCATGTCTCACGAGGTGATCTTTGGGAATTTGACCTAAGGTATTTATATTTGCAAATTAGAGGTCATGCCAGCATGGAGTTGTGAAGTTAATAAAGGCAAGTTACAACTACCAAGTGAAGTGGGAGAAGAAGGCAACTGGCCATCCCTTCTGGTTGGTTATAGGCCTAGCCATGATGGTAGTGTTGAATTGCCTCTAAGGGATAGATGCCAAGGAAGATAATCCTAAGCAACCCTCAAAAAATGATCCAGATACACTATGTCTAGATTAATCAAGTATTCTTTTTATTTTCTTTTGCATTTTCCCTTATGCATTCTTTACACATAATGTCAAAGGTTACTTATATTTAACATTTATCGTCGCATCCAAGAACAATATGTCACATGTTCAGTTTTACTACTTTGCATTTGCTCATTTAGGCGCTGGCATTTATCCCATATTTGACTCACAAACTATCATGTTGGCTTTGGAGGTAAACTTTAATGTTTTGACTCTTTCTATTCTATGTGAATTTTACAAAAGTTTCATATTGCCTATATGTCTATAGGGTAGAATTTTAGATTTTAAATTACCACCTTTACTTTTGTAAATAAAATTTAGTTATGTTATCATATGACAAGTATTATGCACACAAATAATGTTAGTTTATGTCACACTTTAGGTGTTTGTATGCTCTACCAAAGTATCATGTTGGATGTCTATCCTAAAGGTACATATAATAAAAAAGATTTGGGCATTGAGAACCTTGTCTCCCTTTCTAGAAANCAAGGTTCTCAATGCCCAAATCTTTTTTATTATATGTACCTTTAGGATAGACATCCAACATGATACTTTGGTAGAGCATACAAACACCTAAAGTGTGACATAAACTAACATTATTTGTGTGCATAATACTTGTCATATGATAACATAACTAAATTTTATTTACAAAAGTAAAGGTGGTAATTTAAAATCTAAAATTCTACCCTATAGACATATAGGCAATATGAAACTTTTGTAAAATTCACATAGAATAGAAAGAGTCAANGTAAAATTTTAATAAGTTCAAATGTGTATAACATAAGAAAACAAAAAAACAACTATGATCTTAAATGAGACATGAATTTTGGTTATTAGTGTTTGAAAATATAAAAGAATGAGTAGAAATATCAAGAAAATTCCACTTAAATCTTGCATCTTCCATTAAAATGTTTAAGCATTGAATTAATTTGCAATGAAAATAATCAAATTTTGTATAGCCTTAGACACATAACTTTTATAGAGAGATTTGATTTTTTACTGCACTCTCAAAACTCCTTAACTTATTTGAAATAATGATAATAAAGCCCTCTTCAACTTCTCTCATAATTTGTTTAACGTTATAATTTGAATTAATGAAGTACTCTTCTTAGCATCAATAACTTTACTTTTAACTAACTTACAAGGAAAATAAATGTATTATTATCAAATTTAAGAGCTATAGAGGATGCAACAATCTTAAATCTTAAGTAATAGTAAATTCTTCTTTCTTTTTCTTAGCTTCAGCAGTTAATCTACAATGTACCAAAATAGGGCATTGATTTAAAAAGTAGCCTTCACAAAAATAATAAACAATTAGCCTTCAAAATGATGGCAATGGAAAGGATCAAGCAAGTTGTAATAAATAGCATATCTAATTGCACCTATCATCAAAGAAATTGCTTTTCATCATCTTTGACAAATCTATCTCATGTCCTTGCACATGGTGTAAAACTTTGCATGGATATGCATTTAACTTTTTCATTACAAAATCTATGAGCATACATAAAAGTGCCTCTTCCACATATGACATATAAAATATTTGTGTTCACTTTCCATTGCAAAATCCATAATCATGCATGAAAATACTTCTTCTACATACAATATATAAAAGATTTGTATGCACAGACTTTTTTATTGCTAATTTTAATTGGAAAAAATATTAGCACAAAGAAATATTCTTGCCCACATTGACACTTATATTTTATCTACTTTTTATTGTTAATTCTAACTTAAAGTAAAGGAGAGAACAATGTGCCCACATATTTAATCAATAATTTCTGTGTGCCCTTATGCATGCTTGGCTATTCACTCAAAAAATGCATGAGCATGATGAGCACAACATTTTGGTGTATTAATGTGCAGTTTTGAACTCACAAAAAAATCTAGTGCATCATGTGCAAGGCCTCAAAGGATTGAAAATAGTTTCATGTGTTACGATCTAACAATGAGGTTGAAGATTTAGGTCATTTTTGCTCCAATATTACGATCTAATAATGAGCATTGTAAGTGTATGCTGCCATCATCTTTAATAACGACAATGAGATGTTAGCTTATTGATAAGGATCTCAGCATAGCAACCCCAAGTCACAAGTTTGATTCTACTAGGTAGCACCAAGTTATAAATTTTTTAAAAAAATTTTGAAACTAGTCTAATAGATCCAAGATGTTTAAGTGGACGTAAGTAAAAATTTTAATTTCAATTTCAATAATTTTACTAAAGAGGTTGACCATCTCAAATTATAGCTTTTAAAATATTAAAAAAAAATTTGGATGCTCAACAAAATGAAAGACAAGCATGTATTTTAAAGCATTAACACCAAAATCATATATCTATTTCCACAATAGAAGAACTACATGGGAATGAATAAAAGAATTCACCACTAATTTATCACCAAGTTCTACAAATAAAAGGTTGTGTACAAAATATTTAATAAGCAAAGGAATAATATGATCGCATTAAAAAATTAAGTTTAAACACTAAAGAAAAAATTGAGATCTTGATAGGTAACCAAGAATTAAAAGAATAATGAGGTGCTAGCATAGTGGTAAGACTTTTGATCTAAGTCATAGGTTCAATTTTGGTAGGCAATGATAAGTTATGAACTTCTATATATCTTGGGGTATACCTATGTTTCAATTATTTCAAGTTCCAATACACACACTGTCACCCCACCCCACCCACACTACCCCACAACCTTCCCTACATGTGCATGCATCGCTCTAAGTAGGAAATTTCTAATCAATCTCTCTCAACTAATCTATCTTGAGATAGAAAAATGCTTTAAGGAAAATGATCATGGGAGAAAGACACTCCCCTTCTTATGCTTGATCCAAAAATTATGTAGAAAGGAAGGAATAGCCCGCTATTCAAGTCACAAACTTCAACATGCTCCTACTACCTCTTGGATAGAAATGATGAAAGACAAGATTTAGCTAAAGGTTTAAGAAGAAAAGTAGCCACCACCACCACCTACTCATGAAACAATGCTAGAGGCTCATGCTACCATTGAATGTATGTAGAAACTCTATGAGCAATTCTTGCAATAGTAGTAGGCTAGACCAAGTGGTAATCCCTCTATCTACTGATCAACATTGAGCCATTTGAATGAGGTCACTTGTAAAATTAGTTAGTTGGAGGACATGGTGCCAACATTTTCTATCCAATGAATGTAGGCACCTACATGTTTGAATTCTAGTGCTTGAGAGGTAATTGTATCCATTCCAAGACAATAGTAATTTCCAGAGATCTTTGGAAATGTCACTACCTTCTTGGTGCACCTAGAGGAAGGTGATGCAATAACTGTCTTGGTAATTCATCACCAAGCACAAGAAATAGTGTTCAAGGTGGTGGTTAAGAAAGTGGGAGAAGTACTCAATGTTCCTGTGACCTATGTGCCAAATGTTGCTACACTTAAAAGACATGCAGAAATCTATAGGAGCAACAAGTGGGATATTCAGCATAGCATGAAGAACTATTGGAATGACTAGTTGGGATTAGGCAATTGATTTCAGAGTTCCTTGACCTTTTGAATGACATCTTTGCAATCCAGTCGATGCTCTTGGAGGATAAGGGTAAGTGCATCATCACTAATGCCCAACTTGAGGTAGCCACATTTGAAAATTGATGCTTGGTTGTTGAAGTTGCATAATTAAGAGCCTGCTTAGCCGATCCTACTATTCTTAGATAGGCCATAACTAGAGATGAAGCTTTCTTATAGATTCAAGAGAAACCTAAAGTAGCCAAGAATTCCAAGGTGACTACAATCTTTAATGAGTCCACAGTAGCAACAATGGCTTATAACACTAAAAATGACTTATTAGAGATCTGTAAGGAGAATGTGGTTCTAAGTAAGGATAATCATCACTTGCATAATGTTAAGCTTCAAAAGGACTAGATGGTTGATTATATGAGATAATAGTAGGAGTAGCTTGCTAAGGTAACCATGGACTGGAGAAGGTTGGCAATAGAAAATCAAAATCTCTCAATAGAGGAAGTCTATGCACTTTACTAGAAATTAGCAATTGATATTGCTACCTAGAAGATTTAGGTCCTTAAGTTTAAAAGGGTCAAGAACCATTACAAGAACTAGGTTGACCTTCAAAGAAAATCAATGAAAAAGAAATCAAACTAGTGAAAGAAAAAGTTAACAAGGCCCTCTAGCAACTCCAACAAGGAAGTGACATGTGGTAGTCCATCTTCCATGGACTAAATGCATATAATAAGGCAAAAATTCACCTCAAAAAGCTACAAGTAAAATATATGATGGAGTACATGGAGCTCGTCAACCTCCATTATGCAAAGCTGGCAATGGTAATCGTTAAAAGGCCAAGGTCAAAACTAGAGAAGTAGGTGGCTAGCTCATAACTATTGTACAAGGTCAAGTTCAAGAATCATAAGGAGATAAAAGTAAAAGTTAGAAATAATTAATGCTGAACTAGAAGTCCTCAAAGCTTGATTCATAGATCAACGATCAACGATTGAGGACCTGGCCAAAATAATGAATGACTACCAGGAGCTACAAAATGTTATCAGGGTGTTCAATATCAAATGAAAATAATTTGTAGCCTGCTTTATCAACATGAAGGAGTTGTTTTCTACAATGCCTTGTTCATGGGATGTCCCAGTACCAACCCACATCAATGATGCTGCATGGATTGTCATTGCTAGATGCTTTTTGTCTTTCACTAGCAGTTGGAGCTATAACAAAATAGCCTCAACCACAATAGCTATGTGCACTAGAGGCATAAGAAGGTCCTTCAGTACCTCAAGAGCCTCCACCACCTAGGACCATTTGATTTTCTCCTCATCTTCAAGTTTTCATAAGCATTTTGTTGTAATTTTTGTAATAGTATTCAATTTTGTTATCATGAACATCAATTTTTGTAGAAGTTATAAATTCATACACTTAGATACTCAACGTTAGTTGAGTCAATGTGTGTGTCAATCAATAATCCTATACCTTTTCAAAATTTTGTAAAATCTTGTTCCTCCTTTTGTTCACTCAAGGATGAGTTTTCATTTAGTTGTGGGATATGATGAGTCATGGTTGATTGGACTACCTCGACATGATCCCATCATCGTGATCCTATTAATGCATACCAATTGACACATGGTTTGATGCATTGATGCATATGCATCAAAACAGTGTTTTGTTTTACTTATATAAATGCTTGCACCTATCACACTTATGACATTCATTATTAACTAGCATAGTCAAACTCTTGTAGTTTTTTTCTTCCAGAGTTAGAATCTTTTCTAAGTGCTCATAGTAGAAGTTGAAAAATGTATGGATCTTTATTTGAGCACTCTCATACCTAGACACTTCGGTGTGAATGAAAATAAAGATAATATTTCTTAATAAAACTTGCAACACTTAGACTTAACCTAATATTTACTTAAATAATTTACTGTTCATGCACTTAATTAATTAATTGAATTTGGATAATTAATGTACATAAGTATGGCCACCTCAAGCATATGTTAATGCTTGATAATCCCAGTAGAACTTACACTTGATAACTTAGTAACATTGTCACATGTTCAAGATGTGTATGGAAGGTGGGAATGAATGCGTATGTTAGGATTAGTTAAGCATTAGATAGTTTCTATATTAATTAAACATTTAATTACTTTATTTTCTATACATAGGTGAATTAAATGAAAAATATAAAAATGATACAAATCATATGCCTCAATTACACTTAACCATACCATTGTACCTCACAAGTGCAACTGGGAAGACAACGATAACGTTTGTATGATTTATTACCTAGTTAATGTGTACTGAAAGAGCTAAAGTCTACAGAATTTGACCGAATTACTTAACGAACACTAGTGATTCATATGGTTGGGCATAGGAACTGCTCATTGCTCATCATCAATGAAAACCTATTCACAAAGGAAATAATGACTATCAACTCAACAAATAAGTCATGGATAACTGATTATATGGCTTACTTAATCACATAAGAGCTATTGAGTGGGGTAAGAAACAAAAAGAATAGTTCCTTCATAAAGTCAAGAGATATATGGAGATAAATGGGAATCTTTACAAGATTTTTGTTAATGGGTTAGTATGATGGTGTGTATCATAATGCAATTAACATAGGATCCTACAAGATGCACATGAAGGACCATGTGGTGGTCACTATGCAAGATGTAGGATGGCACTAAAACTAATGATGGAAGGTTACTTCTGGTCTACCTTATTCTAGGACATCCATAACTTCACCCAATCTTATGAACGATATCAGCAAGATGGAGGAATAACAACCATAAATGAAGGACTACAACAATGGATCCAACCATTAAAACCATTTGATATCTAGGGAATTAACTTCATGGGATCCATCACACCAATGTCAAATGGGAAAAGCTGCATCATAATGACCATAGATTATTGCAAAAGGTGGGCAAAGGTAGTTGTAATTAAAGATTGTATAACTAAAAAAATATCAANTAAGAATATTTACTAGAATGGTTACTGGATTTAGGAAGGATTGGAGCACTAAGTTAAATGATGCTCTATGGGTTTACAAAACTAGATGGAAACTACCCATTGGATACTCATCCTATGAGCTAGTTTATGGTAAATTACCTATGCTACCAATCTAGGTAGAGCTTCAAATTCTAGCTCCTACTAGTAAACTAGATCTAAACTTGAGGTTAGCCTAGAAGGAGCGACTAATGAACCTCAATCTATTAGAGTAAAATAGGCTAGTAGCACTCATGAGTAATGAGATCCATAAGAAGTACTCTAAGCATATGCATGATGCACGAATACATAAAGTGTTGATATAGCTAGGTGATAAGGTCCTATAATATAATCCCAACCATGTCGAACAAAAGACTAAGTTTCAAACACTTTTGGAGGGGTCATATATTGTTCGAGTGACTTATCCATCTAGTGTCATGCACATTTACCATCCATATGGCCCACATAACTTCATCTTAGTAAACATCTAGCAAGTCAAATCCTATTATGAACATCCTAATTTAGTTAGGGATTCTACCCAATCCATCGGTCTATCCTCTACCTATTCAATTTTTTGGCTAACTAGTCTTAACCCTAGTCATGGAGGTGTCCACTTTGACATGTAGGTATATACTAAAGTTTTATTTTCTTATTAATTTTTCCTATTTTCTTGATATATTTTCCTATACTTTTATACTTTTCAATGTCTTATGAATTTTCTATTCTTTAACATTTTTTCACTTCTTTGTCAAATTTTCATTCTTACTTTCTTTTCAATTGTCAATATCTTTTAAAATTTTTCTATACTTTGCCATTATTTTACTTGTACATATTCTTGTTACTTTTCAAGAAAATCTATGAAATAAAATAAGATGCAATCTCAATAAGGTGAATATTGCTCTATATTATCAAGTCATATCGGATTGATTACCTATATAGTGAGACCAAAACATCCATCCATCCATTTCAATAATAAGAGGTTTTTATCATGGCGATAATGATATTCTTTTCACAATAAAACTAAGAATAAACTTGTGATCATTATGTTTGGACAAAAGAGTGAAGAACCAAGTGGGCATGAAAAGGGTGTAACATCAAAGAGATTTGTAAATTCTCTAGGATTACTGTTGTGAGTTCTATCATGTTGCCAAGACTGTATTATTCTCTTGAGTTCTAAAAAAAATGGAAGTAAGAGTACAATAAGTGCTACCTTACTATGCCACTAGAAAGACATGTTACCCATGCTTGAAGGTAGTCCTCTAGTAAAGATTGACATAGTAAAATAAAATGAAAGTATAGAATAAAATTTCTAGGGGTCCCACTAGAAAGACATGATACCCATGCCTAAAGGTAGGTGGATTCTTAGAAACCTAAAAATAAAAAAAGAGTGTGCTATTAATAAACTCCTTCCTTGAACAACATTGCCAAGTGTGATACACCTTGTAATAGTGGTAGTCTTATGGTTGTGAGGCCTGGGGTTGAAATAATGCGATGTCATTTAAAGTGGTATGGACTTGGTTTGAATCTTTGACAAAAAGGCTAATGATTACTTCAACCATAGAGTACACACAAGAATTATTATGTCTATTGTAAGAGACCTCACATCTTGATTTCAAAAATACCTTCTACATTCTATTTCACCTCATCGTATATTTACTTACAACTTTATGGTTTTGTATAATATAGTGTTATTTTCCTAATCTATTGATACTAATATGTGTGTTTTGCTAGATAGCTATGTATTACATTCAACTCCTTGAGTGCATACATACACTTTCAAGCATGATTGTACATGGGCACTAAGGGTTGAAGCTTGTTTAAAGGAGGACCCACCTGTATAACTATTGTATCTCATACTTGACAAGTAATTCCACATCATCTTGTGCCTTCCAAAATAATGAAGGCTCAATACATACTTTCCATACCATCTCAAAACTTGTCTAACAACTCAAAATCTTCAATACATCTCATGATGACTTAATAATAAGCTTTCATTGTTTAAAATTTCTTATTTAAGATTTTCAAAGCTAAATTTCTCAATCCTGAGCATCATTTTTGATCCATGAACCTTTGGACAGCCTCCATGTCTTCCAAACCATCTAATTGACTCATTTTCTCTATTCAAAGTTCTTAGAAATTTGAAGTTTTTCAGTAGTGATGTTGTAGCTATGATATATGAGGCCCTACGACATGATAGCTATGATATTATATCAATGATGTCACATATAAAAATAGTATATATGTGTTTGAGAGTTAGAAATAATTTTCGCTTCCTCATTTTGTAAGAAGAGAATTTTTTGAAGTTTTTGTTTGAGTTCGGACAATCTAACTTCCTGAAGCCATAACATATTCATCGTAGCCTGGATTTGTGAAGTTCTCACATCTTATTGATCCTAGAGCTCTCAACTTAGTCATGGTGTAAGTGTGGGGGTGGGGGATTAATGCATGAACATCCAAGAAATTTGATCCAAAATTTTCTAATGCCTGGAATACATTATTAAGGGTAAGTATAGAAGAATAATAAGAATATTACACCTAAATAATCAAATTTGAGTCAAAGAACATAACCAATTTTCATAAATAACCCTATTAACCAAACAAGGGTACAATAAATGAGGGAATGATAACTATGGAAGGTTATGATAATAAGAAATATAACACTTGGGGGTTTTTTTTTTTTAAAAAAAATAACTCTGAAATCATAGTAAGATAAGGATCTAATCTAACTAAGAGTATGAAAAGGATTATGAGCCCTCAAGAATTAATGATAATATTTTAATAATCCCAAACTCTTATTGATTGCAAATGATCCCAAAGAGACTAGTAGCAAAAGGACCTTCTCATCAAGATGGCAAGAGATCACAAGGTCACGAGAGAGGCCAAGTGGGAGAAGAAACCCCAAAAAAAAAGCATACAGAGTAGGAGGTGTAATCATTTAGAATCCACCAATAAACTCCTATTACAAAGCACTCTTCATAAGTAGAAGTAGAGGTCCCACTAGCATCAAAGTAGGGGAAATGTCTTATGTTAACTAATGAATGTCTACAAGCCATCCAAGAAAAATCTATCATGTCCACAGTCATTGTGGAATTAAACTTTGGACCTTTCATGGAGTTTTCTTTAGAGGCTAGGAGGATGCAACTTCAAGCATCTCCTTTATGGCCTACATTATCTAACAGTGGTGAGTGGTATTTGGGAGAGACTTATCAATTTTGGTGAAATAGGAAAGCAAATGCTACGATAAGGATAGAAGGAGTTTCAGTATCCTAGTTAGTAGAGGCAATTATTAAATACCTAAATATCCAAAATGAAGGACCTAATGTGGCACAAATCTCCATAATATTTGACATATATTCCAAGAAATTATTGTTGCAAAGAGCCTATAGCAAGGAAGACGAAGATTACAACAAGATGACTACAAAGGAAAAGATCTACTTCAAAAATGGAACATGCAAATTGTTCTCAACCAAAAGTCTCAATCAAATTTTAACCTACATGGCTTGAGGAAGTGAAATTATAATGTGGAAATTTAATGCTAATATTACCCATTTACTCTTCCTAGAAATCCAAAGGTAGTTTGAGGAGAAGAAGGTGAGAAAAACAACACTACCATGTCCCTTGTTGATAAGGAAGTTATGCAAGCAAGCAAGAATCTTAGACTACACAAATGATGTCTTGAGGAATGCCTAGAATGTAGGCTACACCAAAAATGTCAAAGCCAGTGCCTCCTAAGAAAGATCAACTAGAAAAAGTAGGATACACTGAGGGAGCTTCAGATTCAACTCCTACTTGTAACATTGTAGCTACTAGTTAGTAATAGTAAGCAAGACCTAGTAGCCAATCAAAAATGGAATAGCAACAACAAAAATAACAAAAACAAGTTTTTCTACTGCTACCACAAGACTATAGGTCCTCAACGAGCCATTTGCAATAGATTGCAGAAATAATAAGATAGGAAACAAGGGAGGGCACTAATCTCTACATGGTTAGAGAAAGTGTAGCCAAGCCTACAATTTCTACCAATCCTACAAGTGGAAAGATATTACTACAGATAAGAGGAGAGGAAAATTGGGCACAAAAAACTTAGGAAATGCTACATCATTTTAATTGATGGTTAAAACTAGTGAAGATGCCATCGTTGTGCTTATGCGGCATCAAGATGCAGCAAGAGTAGTTGAAGTTATAATTGATCAAATCAAGGAATCCTTCAATGTTCCTATGGTACCACTAGCTAATATTTCTAAAGCAAGAGGTCCTCAAATGCTTGGTAGTACCTCAATGACTCTTGCCAAGCATAAATATGTGCTAGGAAGACTGTTACAGATAGGCCAGGTCATGCAAAATTTGTTGGATATCCCAAGTGACATTAATACAAAGTAGTCTAATCTAATTTTCACAAAAGAAAATTTGGTCATGGTAGAAACCAACATTAAACATGTAGAAAAAAAAGTGCAGAGGTTATAGGAAGAATTAGTAACTTTAAGAGCAAAGAGAAGAGACCTTGCACAGTTCGTAACACCAGACCAACTTATTCAATTTAGAACCAATCACATGAGAAATTTGATGGCCTACAACATGAAAATGGAGAAGGAGAAGGAGAAGGTTGTGTAGGATGCATCTATTATTGAGTGCTCATGCTAAAGCTATCATAGCCTTATAAGAGGAAAATCAAAAACTTACTGCTGACAACACTTGGTTGACTAATGTAGAGAAATAGAAAAATGTTCTCAAGGAAATCATTCATCATATGTGATAATAGTTAATCAAAGTCAACCAAGACATTTATATATTGGCTCGAGAAAATAGGAATCTATCAATTGAAGAAGTTCACACAATCTACCAAAAATATGCAATTGGAATAAATGCATGGTAGAGTGAGGCCAAAGACATGAATGAATCAAAAAGCATTTTAGAGATCAAGTGGGCATATATAAGCAAATAAATGAATAAGAAATCTAGATTATGAAGGCCAAAATCAGTTCCATCTCTTCCAAAAATCTAAATTGGCAATCCATCTTAGATAGTCTTACCCATGTCCACCAGGCCAAGGTGAATAATAAAGACCTATAGATAGAGGAACTGATAGAATACATGGGGTTAGAAAATCTTTGATACACTAAATTGGCCTTTTTAACAACATTATGGGCTTGAAATAAAGTTGATCAATAGATAGTAGTCATGTATGCCATGTACAAGAAGGAGTTTGCTGATAGAAAGGATGCATTGCAAAAATTACATGTGGCAAAATTTGAGCTAAAATTGTCAAGGCTAACTACCAAGGATAGAAATATATAGTAGCAAACTTAGCACATAGATTGACAGATTACCAAGAACTAAGAAAGACAACCAAGGCCTTTGAAGAGGAAAGGAGGAAATTTGTGGCTTGGTACGTGAAAGCCAACAAAATGTTTATGTAGTTTCCATGCCCATGGGATGCACTTTCTCCATCGAACATTGCTTAACAAGCATGGATAGTACATGAATTAATAATAGAGGAAGAAAAGTAGACACTCTTGAATCACTATCAATTTTATAAGCTTTATGACAAAGGGAATAAGTCAATGGAAGATCCTCCATCACCCAAAACATAAACTACATAAAGCTACTTCAACTTTTGTTTTGTTTTGTTTCATTGTCAAGAAACTATGTCATTTTATATGCAAACCAATGCAACATTCACAAGAGTCATGTAAATAGTCAGTTGTATCAAGTTAAGTCTACCTTCCAATCTTGTAAGGGATCCTCATTTTTTTAACTTGAGAACACGTTTTCAATCAGTTGTGAGGGTATGATAAAGATAATTTTTGTTGTAGTGTGATATCATAGCTACAACTTCATAGCTCATCCTATGTCATTTTCAATGCAATGTTTTGGAATTTGTGCAACCCTATAAATACCAACACTTAGTTAAAAAATCGATAACCCTTCATTTTAAGTCTTAGGGAAACTCTTATAGTTTGTTTTTGTAGTTAGCGATAGAGTGAATGCCTATAGTGTGGTGTAGAGAAGTTGTACGAAATCTTTATTCAAATGAAGTGTACTTGGACATATTCATGTCCAAAAATAAAGATCGAGATTACTTCTCATCATTGTAGTATCCACTTAGTTTTATTATTTTACTTAGATTAATTTCCATGTTTACCAAGTTAACTCTTTATTTTTTCAAAGTACTTTACTTTACTTGTTCATTTATAAAGAGGAATGAGTAAGACTATTTTTCAGCACATAAGTGTAATCGTTTGGTAATTCCAGTGGTATTATTGTTTAATTCGCTTAGCAGCATAATGCTTGCTAATCTAGTAATGATTACATGAGCCAAAGGTATGTATAGTAGACCAGGACTAGATGCTCATCATTATAGGCTAGAGTAGATTTACATTACCATTACTACTTAGATTTAGATTTTTATTCTCAACTTTCATTATGTTTGTAACTAGGAGTAATCAAAAGCCTAATAACATCAACTAATCATATGCCTCACTAAAAGTTAAACCATACACTTGAATTTCACTACCTTGAAGTGAGAAGACAATGATCTCGAACTTAACATCAATTACTAGCATAATTACATTGTCCATCTGCATATTATGATCTAGTCTCACGCTAGCACTCATGAATTGTATAGTAGAGTGTTAGGATACCTCAACCACTCATCAATTAAGCTAATCATTTTTTGAAAAAGTAGAGTTGTGTTTGAAACTTTTTTACTTAAGGGAATTAGTTATCTTTAATAAAGGAATGGAGCCTTTCTATTGCCTTACATCATACACTACTTCATTTTATAAGCTTATTGATTTATATAATACTCTAATTCATCTCATAATCCCATTGCTTCATGTTGCATGTTAGTCATAATATAATATATAATTATATTATAATTTATGCTCTAATTACATTTTTACATGTAGGGTATTAGTTATATAGCCCCATTTGACTAAGGTAGAGAGGAGAAAAGTGAGGATAAGAGAGTTTCTAATCCTTGCAATTTACTTAGTTTTATATTTTCCTTTTCCTTGAGTGTCTTTAAATTTAAACACTTGAATAATCCTTGCATATTCAAAATACTTAGGATTTTTTTAGGAAAAGGGAAAGCC
Organism: Gnetum montanum; assembly: GCA_015680685.1. Classification (NCBI taxonomy): domain Eukaryota; kingdom Viridiplantae; phylum Streptophyta; class Gnetopsida; order Gnetales; family Gnetaceae; genus Gnetum; species Gnetum montanum. Next base: position 183,439 of record MNCI01033431.1, read on the forward strand.
TAATATTTTTGAGTACTTAGGCTCTTACCCTTATGTAGGGTTTGGAGTCTACCATACTAGTTGACTATATAGCCTTATGTAGGGTTTAGGGTCCACCATACTAGTTGACTATATAAAAATGGAATTTCAAAATTTACCAAACTAGTAAATTGCATAAAATATAGTATTTTACTTATGTGCATGTTAATTTCATATGTTTTATTGAAAAAATAAATTATTCACATAACTGTCAAATTTCAAGTTGCTACAGCATTCACCATACTAGTTGACCTAAAAGAGCATATTATGACAAACTATTTGGGCATTTAAGCATGTAGTTTTATATAATTTGGGATCAATTCAAGGTTAATAATATTTGTGATAGTGTAAAATGTAATCATGTTGAAGATATTGGAAAAATGCAATGCATTCATTTAAGCTAAATCTCATTTCAAGACATTTTTAATCTATCTATTAGTTTTCTTTATAACATAGGAACAAAGGTAGGCATTGAAAATTCTTCCTACTAAATAAGATAAAGAGTTCTACTCCTAGTGATAGATGGATAACAAGACAATGAGCTAACCACTCTAATACTAAGATATTCAACATGTATATATAATTAAATTTTACTTACTTCAACTAAGGCCCTTAGATCTATGGAGCAAGCTATTTAAGGTACAATGCTTTCCTAGTTTGTAACTACCCATGTTTCCTAAATTTGCATCATTGACAACATGGAAAATAATTTTCATCATTAACAACATGGAAAGAAAATAAACTATAGCTCATTGTAAATTTACTGGGAAAAAAAATATGTAGAGCATGTGTGATAAAATCATTTTTTCTACAAGTACAATATCGTAACTACAATATCATATCAATGATATTGTAGCTCATGCTATGTCATCATTGATAGGATGTCGTAGGAGCTATGCAACCCTATAAATACTGATACTTGGGTGCACAAGTAACAACAGTTTTCATCAACCCTTACCCAAACTCTTGCAGTTTTATTTTGTAGTTTTAGCAATGGTGTAAATGCCTGTAGTGTGGTGTTAAGTAGTTGACCGAAGTCTTTATTTGAGCAAATTGTACTTGAGCACAATTTATGACTAGTAATAAAGATCAAGGCTATTTTACATCATTATAGCATTCCTTAGTTCTATTGTTCAATTGTTCACTTAGTATAATTTTCTTGTTTTCTTAGCTTAATCATTTACATTCCAAAGTACTGTACTTTCTATGCTCATAAGTTAAGCAGAATGGGTACAACTAGTTTTAAGAATTTAAGTATAATTTTTTGGTAACCCAGTAGTGGTCTCACTTGATTTACTTAGTAGTGATTCCATTTGATAATCCTAGTGACAATTACATAAGCCCAAGATGTGATAGATAAACTAGGACCAAATACTCATTGTTCTAGGATAAAATAGATTTTCATTTCTATGTTACTTAAACTTAGATTTTAATCCCATTCTTAATCATGTTTATCACTAGGAGTAATGGGAGCCTTAAAACATCATCTAACATACGCCTCATTGTGAGTTAAACCATATATCTAGATTTTACTAACTCAAAGTGAGAAGACAATGATCACAAACTTAACATCAACTCATATTGTAATTACATTGTCCATCCATGGATTATGATCTAGTCTTGCATGAATACTTGTGACTTGTATGGTAGAGTGTTGGGATATGTCACCGCTCATCATTGGCATTGTTTCCAAGGATGTATCAATGTATGCTTAGTAGTTGATCTCTTAGAGTTCATTGTATTAGAAATTACAAAGTTTATTTTTTCACACCTTTAATCAAACTTAATAAAAGATATACACATACACTCAAGTGTCAAGTATATAACATGGCTTCCACACCTAGAGAAAAATCATCAGCTACCAAAGAAGTTCAAAGAAGTCATGACAAGACACCTAATGAAGAAGAATAAAGTGCATTGATGTAGACAAAAATAACATATGCTCATGCTAACCTATACTATCTTGATTTCACATTCATCCTTCACTAGAATGAATAGCTCAAATGGAGAGACTTGCAAAGCAACATAGTTCTACCACTAGAACATTCCATATCGTTAATGTTTTAAGTAGATGAAGGCCAACCTAAATCATGAACAAAAGAACTACCAGGTCATGAAGGACATGACAAGGCCATACCAACCAACAAAGGCTTAGGCAAGAAGGGATTCCATCATGGAAGAATAACATGAACATGATAAAGGAAAGAATGTACCTCAAATAGTTGTCCTAGAAGAAATAAAAGATGCTTCATTCCAACCTAAAAAGTTTTATCAAATTCATGGATCTCACTTTTACACACCAGTGATACATATTGAAGACCTTGCTGGCAAGAAGTTAAAGTCAACTTTGGCAAAAGGCCTTAGAAGGAATACAAGAGATTTCAGACACAAATAGAGCTAAAGGCCTAGAGCTTCTATAGAACCAACAAAGAAAGAATCATGAAGTCACAAAAGGAAAACCAATTGGAACCATTCTCCAATTTCCTCATCTTCCTTCTCGCATTCATCTGTGGAGTCTAATAGTAAGGAATATAGATCAAGAGACCATGAAAGAGAAAGACAAAGAGATTATGAAAGAGAGGAGTATAGAAGAAGGTATCCTAGTGATGAAGAAAATGATTATGAACGATGAAGGGATAGATATAAGCATGAGAATAGATAGTATCATGAGCATTGAATGGGTCACCACTACAAAAAAGCTTATGAACCTAACAACTATGAAGAACCCCTACTAGCTACTTGAAGTATGATAAATATCAAAGAAGCTATATATATTTCCACTAGGCATATGAGGAACAACTGCATCAAACAAGTAGATATAAATAATATTCCTAAATTTGAAGGAGGATATAATGCAAATCCACAACATCAACTTCAAACATTCCATGATGCTTATGCCCCCCAAAACATTGAAAGTGATTAGTAGAAATTAAAGTTGTTTCCTAGAATATTCATCAAGGAGGTAGAGAGCTGGTACAAATCATTAGAACCAAAATTGATTAGAAGATGGAGTACCATGCTTGAGCTTTCTAATGACAAGTATCAGAATCAGGCTTACTTAAGAGTGTCTAACCTTAGAAAGAAAATCCAGGGATGGAAGCAAGGGATAGATAAATCCCTTGATGCAATAATGGGAAAATATTATTCTTTTTTCCATAGATGTCTAGGCATGGATTCTCATAAAGGGAACAACTCAAGCACATCATTGTTGGGTTAAGGAACAAAACTAGAGAGATCCTTGGGATCTATGCCCAAGGAAGATTCTCATAGATGATTACCCATTAGATCCAAAGGTTAATAGACTAATTGAAAAAATAGTAAGGAGAGTTAAAGAAGAGAGAATCAGCTAAAGAATATAACTAAGATCCATCAATCAGAAAATGAGATGTTCAAATGTATGACAAATAGGAAGAAGAAACCTTAGATGATGTAATTCAAAAGAAAACTCTACCAATCTAGAAATTAAACAATGATATAGCAACATAGGTAGAGAATAGGTATAGCTCTTAAGATAGTAGAAGAAAGGATTGAACAAGCATTCAATAAAGGCAAAGATAAGAAGAAGAGAAGAGATCATGAATAAGAAGGTTATAAAAAAAAAGGAAAAGTTGCTACAATTAAAGAGTGTACAAACTCTAGTTCAGAAGAAGAGGAAGGATGCAAGGTATGCCAATATGAAAATCCTAAGGGATGTTGCCTAGTTATGGTTAACTTGCAGGAGTTTGGGACATACGCACTTAATCTAATATTTTTTAAGAAAACAAATGCCAAGATGGTTACCTTATCTTCAAGGTAATCTCAAACAACCCTTCTATCTAGCTTACTACCCAAGTGGAGCCTACTCTTAATCATATGAGCAATACCAACACTAGTGGTAATAGCCACAAGCATGGGCAATGCCACCACCAATGCAACAATATCCATACATGCAACCGGTTCCTTATGGATATTATGTACAACATTTAATATCTCCTAAGAATGCTTCAATTCACACCTCTTCTCATTATTATCTACCCAAGTACTACAAACCACCACTCCAAGGATTTCTCTAAATCTCTACGTACATCAACCAATAGTTGCTCCATCAAATCAACCTTTTAATTCTCTACCACTAATGCAGCCACCAGTCGTGCAAGAAGAGCTACCATCACAACCATAGAAGAATAATGTAACAAGAAAAGTAAACATGCAAGAGGAGGTAATAATGAATGAACCTAAATCCAGGAAATGTCTATTCTTTTGAACAAATCCAAAAAGGGTTCAAAGGATGGGGACTTCATCTACATCAATCCCATCTACACATACTTCTCTAGGGAATACTAGGCTTCCATCTTCTACCAATCCAAATCTAACTATTGTCATGATAACCCAAACCATTAAACATCGCATAAAGGTAGGAGTGCTTCCCCATTAGAGAAAAAATCCAAGAAGTCCTTTGATATATCTTCAAATAGCACATTACAAACCATGGAAAGCTCTACTAGATTCTAGGTTAGGAGTGAACTTAATTTCACAAGATATGTATAAGGCTTGAAATCTTCCATCATTAAGAAAAATAAATATCTAATTAGAATCTTGTAGATCATTCTATCACTATCCCACTTAGATAGGTGGATGATTTCATCACCACCATTAATGACTGCTCTTATCCTATCAATTTCCTAGTAATGCACATGGGAGAAAATAAGGGAGAGTTTCCTATAATAATGGGAAGGACATGGCTTAGCACTGTGGATGCTAAGCTTGAAATTAGAGATTTGCCCTTGGAAATATCCAAAGAAGATGAAGCTAGCATTATGCAAAGATGTCAAGTTTCATGTATCACATACAACAATAATTGGTGAAACTATGCGCAAAGAATTTGGGCTGTTAAACAAGGAAAGAGCACATCATGCAATTTGTGTTTAGAAGA
>MNCI01033435.1:22891-44611 GCA_015680685.1 Gnetum montanum
ACTTGGAGATAGATTAGAGGCCTTCAAAGATTAGAGAATTTCCTAGGAATGTGGCCCACCTTAATCCAGTCAGCAATGGCATGTGTTAACATAATCGTATGTTTTGAACTCGGTTTTTGGTTTAAAGGGAGCGTTGAAGCCATTTTTGATGGAGAGGCGTTCAGAGGTTCAATTGCTTGTGGTTGTGAGGGCTTGGTTGGATTGTTGGTTCAGAAGAAAGGTCTTCTCTTCATATGGTTGTTAGAACCAGCAGTGGGTTGAAGATTCACAACCCTCATAGCATTATGTTGTTGTGGTTGAGTGGGGAGTTTCCCTTGCATTACTGGAGCAGGTGGTAATGGAGCTATCGATGTGAGAGTTGTGGATGGGTTTGGAGAGTGGTATGTCTGTGGGTTGTCTCCCCTAGAAGAAGGATTCCTATAATACTCCCAAGCTTGGTAGTGACATTGTGGTGTTACGTGACCAACAGAGTCACATGGAGAGATTGGCTGCTGCATGTAGTAGCCATATGGATCTGATTGCTAGTAGGGGTAGTGTTGCCTTGGTGGTGGCATCCCCCATGACTGTGGGTATTACCACTATTGGTTTTACGTGATAGGTTGTGGTGGAGTTCCACTTGGATAATATGTTAATGGTTGGTGGAACTGCCTTGGGTTACCTTGGGGATAAGGTAACTATTGGGGTGCTTGCCATTTGTTAAGTCATGGGTTAAGTGCATACACCCTAGACTCTTATAGATGTGAGATCACTGGGCAACATCCTTTAGGATGATTGTATTGGCATATCTCACATCCACCATCATTGTCCATATCTGAATCCACAACCTTTTCGGTGATGGCCATTTTACCCTTACCCTTGTTATGTGCATTGTCCATTTCTCTCTTTTTCCTTTTGTCATAGTCACTACCTCGCTTCCTAGACTCCTCTACAACTTTAAGAATAGTTTCGAACCTACTATATAGGGAGTCCCACATTTGATCTACCTTTGCTGATACCTCCATTATTAATTTTTGAAGTGGCAAGGTTTTCCTATGCATCATCTCTTTGAGTGGTGACTCTTCCTCCTCACAAAATCTTACTTCCCTTTTTCAGAGGGAAGGATTGCAGTTGTACTCCTCCACACTTTCTCTCTTACATAGCTCCCCTTCTTCCTTGGCTACTTACTCTAGCAATCTTTGAACCTGATGAGACCTAAGATTTGATAGTCTCCCTTGGGCATACGTTCCAAGGGTTCTCCTGATTTCATGCCTAAGTCCATCTACGAGATGGTGTAGTTGATTCTGTTGCGAGTAACCATGGCCAGGGAAACGATGTAACAATGCATAATAGTAGCCCATGGAAGCATCCAAGGGTTCATGATTTCTTGCTTCCATCCTTGGATTTGATTTCATAGGTTGGACACTCAGGAGTACATTTGGTACTTATCATTAAACAATTCTAGCATTGTACTCCACCTCTGAATGGATTCTGGTTCTAAGGACTGGTACCAGCTTTCTGCTTCTTTTATTACTATCCTTGGGAACAACTTTAGTTTTTGCCACTCATTCTTGATGTTTTGAAAGGCACATGCATCATGGAATGCTTGTAGGTGATTTTGAGGATCCACTTTGTATCCCCCTTGGGATATTGTTCATGTCTAGCCTCTTGATCCTACTATCCTTTTGGTGCCTTGTTGGAACTCTTACGGCCTCTGTGATATCTAACATGCTTCTGGTTGTAAGTAGGGGTTCTTCATGGTCATCTTATTCATAGCATCTATGATTTCTATGCAGTTCCCTACTCTCCCTTCTTCTATGCCATGATTCTGTAGAATGCCCTCGTCCTTGTTCTCAACTATCTCATCTGTGTTTTTCTCTATGCTTCCCTTTATCCTCACGATTGGTTTCCTTATGGCTGCGTTTGGATACAAAAGGAGAGGGTGAATGTGATGATGAAAGTGAATAAGAATTAGAACCATCGTCATGATGGTGTTTTCTACCTTCTCTTTGATGGTCTCGGCCCTGATTGTGGTTACGATCAGAATGTCCACCTTTATTGTGTATTTGTGTTCCCTCTTTGAACACTTCATGTTCATGGGGATCAGAACCAGGGTTGTGAAGTGGAGTGGAGGTTCTGATACATCACCTCCTAACCATTGTTAGGAGGGGGAACATCATTTTGTGGAGAACCTATTGAAATGGGTTCACCACCCTCAATTTCGCTTAAGATGGACGGAGCGTTATGGGGCCCTTTACCCTTCAAGGATGTATGGTATCTCTCCTATCGCAAGTTCCTTTGACATTGCACTTCTATGAGATGGTAGTACCTTATGTCATAATCACATGCAACATATTCCGCATATAAAAGCGGCATGTCTATTCGTGTAAGAGCACGAAGAAGCATGTTGGGGACTGACTAGTCTAAAGGAAACACTATGTTACCTTCCAAGTCTCTCCAATGCAGTTGTTCATCTTGATGGAGAATAAAGGTAAAGTTGGGTACATACTCATCATGATGAGTATATACTACCTAAAACTATTGAGGAACTGGTGGATCTTGATTACATGTGTTATGCTGTCAACTGTCTCTTGTGTGAGTCCTAGGTGGTGAAGTGCTCTTGTGTGAAGAAGAAGACATTTTTGTCTTATTCGGTGTGTGATTTACCATTATCTTATCATTCATTGATTAACCCTAAGGGTTCGTTCTAGCATCCCAATGATATGGAAGATTTTCTATGTTCTATGTAGCACACAAACAACTAAGTCCCCAACAAGGATGTCAATGATGAGGGGCAAAGTAGCCCTTCACTCAACCATATGAATATAAGCATTTCACGCGCGATTTGGTCGAACTCCAAGGACTAAGTGCTTATGCGCCTTAATGGAACACTTAGAGTTAATCAATCGTTGTCCTCCCACACTTACTTGTATTGTCACGGTTGTATGGTTAAGCAAGTTTGAGGTATATGATTTTTATAACTTTCATCTTTGAAAGGTCTTATGCTTGTAGGAGAAGGTAAGGAGAACTAAGTGACTAACTTTCATTAACTATTTACTAACTAAGCTCTAATTTTCCTAACACTAGTATCCATTCCCACTTGCTGCACACATCCTGAACTAGTGCAACGCTACTAGGATTACCAAACACTACTTGTTACTAGGTTACCAAACGCTACACATATGCTCAAAGAATTCGTACTGAGTGTACTTAACTAGGAGAGTCAAGGGTTGAAAAAGAGATTAATTAACTAGAAAAAAATTTAAAAATTCAACAATAATTAAACTATTTAGCTTAATCCACATGCTGCAAGGTTTATCATAAAGTTTGTCTTTATTGTCATACACAAATGTGTGCTCAGGTACAATTTTCTCAAATAAAGATCTGTTCACTTTAAGACTCCTACTGTGGGAACATAGAAGTTATTCTAACTCTGGAATGGTAAAAAAACAAGAGTTTAGCTAAGGTTCTAAGTCTAAGTGCCTAGAACAAGGAAATACACCTCTTATTTATAGACATTGTGGTGGGTTGCGTTATCGCGTACACGATATCGTGGCTCATCAGTTGGGATGTTTGAGAAAATGTAGATATTGAAAAGAAACTATTATTTGGAGGTAAAATTTGTAAGATAAATTGGCTAGGTTGTATAGGATTACTAATACTAATCATCCTAAACTAAGTTTGAAGGCTATTCATTATTTTATTTTGTTCTAGTTCAATAGCTTTAGCCATTTCTCCTCACAATCCAATGATGTTATGATCAAATTTCATGATGTAAGAAAAGAATGGATCTATGGTAAAGAGGTAAAAGTTGAGAATACCATCAAGTTGAGGGCACATTTCAATTATCACATAACCTAATTAATGGAGAAATCTTAAAATATAATTATGAATATTCTTCCCAGGTACTTTTCTTAGACTAGTAAAGTTTCTTGAGGCTAAGGCAAGACAAGTGAATTTATTAAATTGGAATAAGAATTTCCTCGTAAAATCTAGCATGAATTAATAAAATTATTAGAGAGCATAAGAAACCATTGTATGGATTTACTTCTAAAGGTAGACACATAGACTCTACATTCTAGTAGGATGCAAAACATGCTACATGTTAGCATGCCTCACTAGTAAGAGATGTAGGATCAAAGGATAAATTAACATTTTCTAGGGATTTCAAGATTGATGAGTGGCGAGGTACCCCTACACTCAACCATACGAATACGAGCGTTACACATGCGATTCGGTCAAACTCTACAGACTAAGTGCCTACACGCCTTATGGAACACTTAAGGTTAATCGTTCATTGTCTTTCCAGACTTGTATTTGTCACGGTTGTATGGTTAAGTAAGTATGAGGTATGTGATTTTTATATCTTTTATGTTTTATCGCCTATGCTAATGAGGGAAAGGGTGAAGAGACTAAGTAACTAACTTTAATTAACTAAGTTCTAATGCCTAGCATCAGTATCCTTTCCCACTTTCTATTCACACCTTGAACCAATGCAACCTTCTGGGATTACCAAACGCTATTCGTTACTGGGATTACCAAGCGTAACGCACATGCTCGAATCAATCGTACTGAATGCACTTAACTATGAGAGAAGGGTTGAGAGAGATTAAGTCCTTAAGAAATTATTTAAATGATAAATAATAAATAAAAATAATTAAATTCCTAATTAGCTTAGTCTATGCACTACAAGGTTTATTCAAAAGTTCGTCTTTATTTCTGTATAGAAACTTGTGCTCAGGTACAATATTTGCTCGAATAAAGATCTGTTCACTTTGGGACTCCTACTACGAGCACATGGAAATTACTCTAACTCTAGAATGGAAAAATGGCAAGAGTTTGGCTATGGTCTAGATCTAGATGGAGAAACAAGGGAGATCCACCTCTTATTTATAGATTTGGTGGCACACTGCGATATCGCGTACGCGATATCATAGGGGAAGATGCGATATTGCGTATGCAATATCGCAGGGGATGCGATATCATGGCAGACGCAATATCACATATGTGATATCGTGGCTCATGCGATATCACATCCCATCATACCCCCATGACTGAATAAAAACTCATCCTCGATTTTCTTACAAAATATTGGAAAGGTATGGGATTATTGACTTGAATGGAACTAATAGTGAATGGGATGACATGTGAATGGATCATCATTACAGAACATGACAAAACTGGTGTTCACGACAACAAGATTGAACACCTTATACATTTGACATTAGGCTATATTTGGCAGCTGAGAGAGAAGAGAGAAGATAAAAGAAGTCTGCTATTGCCAATGCCAAGATTGTGCCTTTCATTGTCTATTTGTAAGCACTCCATCGATCTTACTCCTTGCATAGATGCTTCAGCACTGATCCATTCCAAGTGGTCCCTCCAGATCCAATCCATTGTTGCATGATTACCATCTGCACACACAACATAATCTTTATATTAGCAAGGGTAAATGAATCACAATGCAGTTGATACCTTGCTTCGGTGAAAGGTCCATTGGCTGAGTTGTGGTATGGCTGATACGGGTCTAGAGAGATAATAGTGGTGACTACCAAAGGTGTAGGGGTTAGGAGAAAATTGAAAAAATTGGGTCCAGGACCCCCATGACTAAGAGTGAACCTCCAGTAGTGATAGAATGAAGAAAGAAAAAGAACAATAAATATGGGGAAAAAGAGACAACTACAACATCGATGAAATGGATGTCAAGATGGAAATGAACAAAATACAATGGATTGCAAAAATGTTAAGGGAAAGAATTTAACTGGTGCACCAAATAGGAATGCCAGTGAGTCCTCCCCAAAGCAGGCTCATGCCTTTAATTCCTTGACAAACCCACATTCCAAGAGTTCGTAGGCTCTAGGATTGGCATTTGGAACAAGAGATAAAGTCTTAACCACACAAATTTACCAAAAGGAAAAAAATGCATCAACCAAAATATACACTAATAATACAACCGGCAATGAGGTGAACAATTGAGAAAGAATGATGGAAAGAAGAGAATGGAATGGAGTCTCAAGAACAAGGTTGTGTATAGCCCCTTGTGTATTTTAATGATTAATGTGACTTAGTAGACCCCATTCCAAGTCTAGCCTCAACAAACCAGATCTAGTGACTTTGTATTAATGCATTCGTTCAATCCATCCACTTGAAGTAACAAGAATGCATCCCTCAAAGAGCCACCACCATTCTAATGAAACAAAGGAGAGAATGGGAAGCGAGAAGGGCCTTATTTAGAGGAAAAATGTTGATTTCAGTTCCATAACTAGTGCTTGTAGCCCAAATGATTATTTCTTCTAAGGGGTGTGCTTTGAATTCTCACTATTTTTTTTTGTGTTTTTGCGTGAGAACCACACCATGCAAAGACTTGTTATTTTTATTTACTCAGCTTCTCGATAATTGGGTAACATCGAAGTGGTAAGAAAACTAAAGAAGAAAACATCCAAGAACCCAAGAGAATGGCCAACACAAATGCATCAAGTTCCCTTGAAGTCACACCCTTTTCAATCCTTGAGTCCTTCCTTAGTTTGAGAAATGCCCAATCACCGATTCATTATAGTTCTTATTATTGAGAAAAGGACTATACAGTTCCAAGCCAAGAGAGACCATAGAAATTTGTGGATGTATGGATAAAGTGGACTCATTGCCTATTATATCAAAAGAACCATACCTTAGTATCAACATCATAACTTAAAGGTAAAAACTTGAAACATTAGCAATCAATAGAAAACAATTCATACCATCATTTAATAGCACTTATTGGATGAAAAACTTAATCAAAATGGATAAACACACATACACAAAGAAATAAAAAAGTATAAACAATGTTGTAAAACAAAAACAAGAAAAGTTAAGGAAATTTGTAAAACAAAAATGTGCAAAACAAAAACGTGTAAAACAAAAAATGTGTAAAACAAAAAAGGTGTAAAACAAAAACTTAAAAGAACTGAGGGCCACGAATGATCAGCATAGGTGGCCATCTCTCCCATGAATAAATTGAAAGGGAGAGAAAAAATAATGAGCGTTTTTTTGAATTTCTTAAAATTTTCCAACTTCTCCCAATTGATGTTTTTAGGTTAAGGGTTGAAAGTTGGAAACACTCATATTCCAATGTATCTATGATTTTGTTGTGGATGTAGGTTGTTTCCCCAGTTTGTTCAATGCATGTTGGTGGGCTACTCTCTTGATTAGCTATCAACCACTGGGTGTTCTCTTGTTGTGTGGTTGCTACATACAGGCACCTTTGTATTTGAGTTTCTTGGGCACACCAGTTGCATGTAGAAGATGCTGAGCATTCCTCCATGTCATCACCCTCTGAGTCATTGTATGTGATGCATAGAACTTTCTTCTTCTCAATCTTTCCATAAANACTTCTTAAGTGGAGGCAGGTTCCAGGCTTTATACATTTCTCGTGAGATTAAGTTGACTCCAGAACCTGAGTAAAGAAGAGCCTTAGGTGGTTCGTTCCCAACGACTTGGAGGTAGATTAAGGAACTTCTAGGGTTAGAGAGTTTCCTAGGAAGGTGGCCCACCTTTATCTAGTCAGTAATGATATGTGTTAACATAACCGTATGCATTGAGCCCTGTTGTTGGTTTGAAGGGAGCTCCAAAGCCTTATTTGTTGGAGGAGCATGCATAGACTCAATTGCTTATGGTTGTGATAGCTTTTTTGGGCTTTTGGTTCTGAAAAAAAGTCTTCTTTTTGTGTAGTTTTTAGAACCATCAACGGGTTGAAGGTTTACATCTCTCATAGCATTACATTTCTGTGGTTGAGTGGGGAGTTTCCCTTGCATTGTTGTAGCTTGTGGTAGTGGAACTATTGGCGTAAGATGCAGATGGATTCTAAGGATGGTATGCATGTGGTGTGTCTCTTGGAGGAGAAGGAGTCCTAAAATACTCCTGAACTTAGTAGTGATGTTGTGGGGTTACGTGACCCATAGAGTCACTTGGAGAAACTGGCTGCTACACGTAATAGCCATACAGGTCTAGTTGCCAGTAAGGGTATTGTTGCCTAGGCGGTGGCGTCCCCCATGACTGTGGGTGTTGTCATTGCTGGTGTTGCCTAATAGGTTGTGGTGGGGTTCCACTTGGATAATATGTTAATGGTTGGTGGAACTGCCTCAGGTTACCTTGGGGATAAGGTAACCTTCGGGGTGCTTGCCATTTGCTAAGTCTTGGGTTGAGTGCATACACCCCAGAATCTTGTAGATGCGAGATTATTGGGAAAAATCTCTTAGGAGGTTCATATTGGAAAATCTCACAACCACTTTCATTGTCTGTATCTAAATCCACAACCTCATCGATAATAGTCATTTTTCCCTTACCCTTGACACGTGAATGGCCTGAATCTCTCTACTTTTTCTTATCATGGTCACTACTTTGTTCCTCCTTAGACTCCTCTACAATCTTTAGGACAGTTTCAATTTTACTATCTAAGGAGCTCCATACTTCATCTACCTTAGCTAACACTTCCATTGTTAATTTTTGAAGTAGCAAGGTTTTTCTATTCACCAACTCTTCGAGTGGTGACTCATCCTCTTCCTCACAGAATCTTACTCCCTTCTTCCGAAGGGAAGGATCATGGTTGTACTCTTCTACATTTTCTCTTTTCCATAGCTCCCCTTCTTCTTTAGCTACTTGCTCTAACAATCTATGAACTTCATGGGATCTAAGTCAGATAATCTCCCTTGGGCATATGTCCGAAGGGTTCTCCTAGTTTCATGTCTTAGCCCATCTACGGGGTGGCGTAGTTGATCCTGTTGTGCATAACCATGGCCTAGGTAATGATGTAGCAATGCATAATATCAGCCCATGGCAGCATCCAAGGGTTCGTGATTACCCTTCTTCCATCCTTGGATCTGCTTACACAAGTTGGACACTCTAGAGCACATTTGGTATTTATCGTTAAACAATTCTAGCATTGTACTCCACCTCCTAATGATTTCCAATTCTAAGGACTAGTACCAACTCTCTGCTTCTTTTATGAGTGTTCTAGGGAACAACTTTAACTTCTACCACTCATTCTCAATATTCTACAAGGCACATGCATCGTGGAATGCTTGTAAGTGGTTCTGTGGATCAGCATTGTATCCCCCTTCGAATTATGGGATATTATTCATGTCTAGTCTCTTGATCCGACTGTCTTTTTGATGCCTTGTAGGTATCCTCACAACCTCTATAATGTCTAACATACTCTAGGTTGCTAGTAGGGGTTCATCATGATCATCTCCCTCATGATGTCTATGGTGCCTATGTGGTTCCCTATTTTCCCTTCTATGCCTTGACTCTCTAGAATGCCCTCGTCCTCACTCTCGACTCTCTCATTGAGGTCTCTCATCTTGCTTACCCTTATCCTCATCGTTGTGCTCTTTGTGACTGCATCCTAATGTGGAAGGAGAGGGTGAATGATGCGATGAAGGGGAAGAAGAATGGGAACCATCGCCATGACAATGTTTCTTACCTTCTCTTCTGTGGCTATGGCCCCGATCATGATGACAATCAAATTTCCCACCTTTGTCATGTGTTTGTGTTCCCTCATTGAACACTTGATGTTCATGGGAATCAGAACCAGGGTTGTTAATCGTAAAGTGTAGGTTCTGATACCCTACCTCCTCACTATTGTTAGGAGGGGGAACATCATATTGTGGAGAACCTATTGAGATAGGTTCACCACCCTTAACTTCTCTTATGACAAGCGAAGTGTTGCGGGGTCCTTTACCCTTCAACGATGTGTGATAACTCTTCTGCTGCCAGTCCCTTAGATATTGCGCTACTGTGGGATGGTAATCCCTTATGTCATAATCTTCTAGAACATATTCAATGTATAATTCTTTCATTCTTATCTGTGCAAGAGCACGAAGGAGCATGTTAGGGACTGCCCAATTTGGGGGTAACACTATGCTACCTTGCAGGTCTCTCCAGTGTAGTTGTTCATCCTGATGGAGGATAAAAGTAAAATTGGGTATATACTCATCATGATGAGTATATACCACCCAATACTATTGAGGAATTGGTGGTTCTTGGTTACGTGTGTTAGACCACCAACTGTCTCTTGTGTGATCCCTAGGTGGTGAAGTGCTTTTAAGAGAAGAGGAAGACATTGTTATCTTGTCAGTGTGCTATTGGCCATTGTTTAAATTTTCTTCTGATTAACCCTAAGGGTTCATTTAAGCTTCCCAATGATGTGGATGATTTCTTATGTTCTACTTAGTGCACAAACAACTTAGTCCCTGGCAATGACGCCAATGATGAGTGGCAAGGTACCCCTACACTCAACCATACGAATACGAGCATTACACGCATGATCCGGTCGAACTCCATAGACTAAGTGCCTACACGCCTTATGGAACACTTAAGGTTAATTTTCTGTTGTCTTCCTAGACTTACTTGTATTTGTCATGGTTGTATGGTTAAGTAAGTCTGAGGTATGTGATTTTTATATCTTTTATGTTTTATCACCTATGCTAAAGAGGGAAAGGATGAATGTACCGACCGAAATCGTCGGTGCAAGGCTGGAACGTTACGAGCACCGAAAGATCCACGGACAAGCACAGTTGACCCTGCCTCCGCTTGAGGGCAAGCTAGAATGGACGAAGGCAGAGTGCCTTGAATGGTCCGCACGCGGATCAAACAAGGACTTCCCCAACGTTTGCCACTACAACACGTCGGGTTATACGTAAACAATGCACGTTAAATGTAAACCGTAAACAAGCACGATAACGTAAATGAGCTTGTAAACATAAACTGAAAAACAAAGGAAACTGCAATAAATCTGAGCAAAATGTAAACTGTTTTGTATTGAGAATTGATTACAAAGTGCACCGGTCCAAACGCAGTTGTGGCTTTGACACAAGGCGAACGAAAGGCCCCGGCGTGTACAGGAATGACTCGGCTGGTTCGCAAGGCATGCAGAGCATAGAGACTGTGTACGGTGTACAGGGCTCTCTAGCGTAAGAGGGTTTTTGAGCTCTGGTTTGCAGTGTAATTGCTCTTGGGTCTGCTCCGGTAAATTTTGCCGACCTTGAAAATACGGAAAACTGGGCTTTTTATAGGTGGGGCTTTGCCGGGAAAATCGGACTGGGAGACACGTGGTGTATACGCTGGGCGTATACGCCGGGCGTCTACGCTGGGTGTCTACGCTGGGCATCTATGCTGATGGATGTTGAGCGTAGAGGATGCCAGCGTAAGCGTATAGCATGCCAGCGTAAGCCAAAAATGTGCCCAGCGTATACACATGAAAATGCTTCATTTTAAGGTCAAAAATTGATTTTTGGGTGCCCAAGAGCTGCTGGAAACCTTGGGGAAGGTCTTGGGGGGTCTAGACGCTTGATTCTGGCACATTTTGATGCATTGTTGGAGCCGGAAAGTCTGTCTACGCTAGCCAAACCCCGGCGTCTATGCCGGGCGTATAGGAATGGAAGACCATCATTCGGAGCCCAAAATTCAATTTTCGAGTGCCTGAGACCTGCTGGGAACCTTGGGGAAGGTTTTGGGGGGTCTGGACGCTCGATTCTGGCACGTTTTGATGCATTTTTAGAGCCCGAGAGTCTATCTACGCTGGCCAAACCCCGGCGTCTATGCCGGGCGTATAGGAATGGAAGACCATCATTCGGAGCCCAAAATTTGATTTTTGAGTGCCTAAGACCTAATGGGAACCTTGGGGAAGGTTCTGGGGGGTCTGGACACTCGATTCTGGCACGTTTTGATGCATTTCTGGGGCCCGAAAGTCTGTCTACGCTGGCGAAACCCCGGCGTCTACGCTGGGCGTATAGGAATGGAAGACCATCATTCGGAGCCCAAAATTCGATTTTCGAGTGCCTGAGACCTACTAGGAACCTTGGGAAAGGTTTTGGAGGGTCTAGACACTTGATTCTGGCACATTTTAATGCATTTTTGGAGCCCGAAAGTCTGTCTACGCTGGCCAAACCCCGGCGTCTACGCCGGGCGTATAGGAATGGAAGACCATCATTCGGAGCCAAAAATTCAATTTTCGAGTGCTTGAGACCTGTTGGGAACCTTGGGGAAGGTTATGGGGGGTCTAGACGCCTGATTTTGGCATGTTTTGATTCATTTCTGGGGCCTGAAAGTCTGTCTACGCTAGGCATACGCTGGGCTTACGCCGGGCGTATACGCTGGGCGTAGCGGAATGAACGACCATCATTTGAAGCCCAAAATTTGATTTTCAAGTGGCTGAGACCTGCTGGGGACCTTGGGGAAGGTCCTGGAGGTTCCAGACGCTCAGTTTTGGCACATTTTGATGCATTTCTGGAGCCCGAAAGTCTGTCTACGCTGGCCTTACGCCGGGCGTATACGCTGGGCGTAGAGGAATGAACGACCATCATTTGGAGCCCGAAATTTGATTTTCAAGTGCCTGAGACCTGCTGGGGACCCTGGGGAAGGTCTTGGGGGGTCCATACGCTCAGTTCTGGCATGTTTTGATGCATTTCTTGAGCCCGAAAGTCTGTCTACGCTGGCCTTACGCCGGGCGTATACGCTGGCCGTACAGGAATGGAAGACCATCATTCGGAGCCCAAAATTCAATTTTCAAGTGCCTGAGACCTGCTGGGAACCTTGGGGAAGGTTCTAGGGGGTCTAGAAACTCCACTTTAGCATGTTTTAATGAGTTTTTGAGCCCCAAAAGTTACTGTACGCTGGGCCTTACGCTGGGCATGTGTAGGCCAGCGTACAGGATGCATACTTAGTGAAAACCAAGTATTTTGAGCTCAAGATTTGCAAAGTTTGATGCCAGATGTCATCGTAGTCTTCTATGGGTCCCAGGGAACTTTTACTTGTTTGCTTTAACTTCGTTTGATGTTATTTTTTAGGCTTTCAAGCTTGGTCATGCTGAGGATCAACATGACTTAGCTTAATTTCTGTCTTCAAGTGTTAGCCAAAATTTTTGTGGTGTTTCATTGGCCCCTCTTTGTTGATGTCTGGAGGAATTGACCCGAGAGGCATCGACAAAGAAGTACAAAACACCACAAGCAAACTTGGTAGAAACATTGTCCTTTGGCACTTGACCAGATGTCATCGCACTGTGTTCAAAAGTACATGGGATTGGGGAAATGAAGTTTGTAGCTGGATAGGGAAATGAAAATTGTTGGGCTTGGGACGTGATCAAGGGATTATGCATAGTAAAGGGGATGCTCTGGTGCATATACGGGTCATGCTGATCCTTGTCAATAGCCATTATTTAGCGGACTCGGCATCAAGACATGAGAGGTGCGTCATTTGGCGGAACAAGACTCTTGTTTAGTGTTTAAGAGGACTTGTTCGCCATGTGATGGTGGGTTGCGTTCTCTGGAGGAACAGGCCCTTTATTTGGTGTTAAAGAAAACCTGTTGGTGGAGAGCCAAAGCTACGCAATGAGATGTTACTTGAGCTTTGAGACATGAGTGTTTGTTTCCAAGACAACTGCCTTCCCGCCTGAGGCTTATGGGACGTGCCAAGGGTCTTGTGGTTCGTTTTGCTCTTTGCTCTTTTCTTTTTCTTTCTTTTTCTTTTTTTTTTTTTTTTTATTTTTGCTCTTTTTTTATTGTTTTTTTTTCCGTTTTTTTTTTGAAAGAGCTTTCTTTCAATTTTGCACTCATGCTCATGTGCCATATTGTGTGTTGCAATTGCTTGAGAGTGTGGCAGCGTGTAACAGTGTGCTCATACTTTGGGGTGTACTGGATGTATTTGGGAACTGTAATTGAGTAGGAAAGGGAGTAAGAGTGTTGGGGAGATGGAGAATGTATTGGGAACTGGGAATGTACTTTTGACCAGATTGATTAATCTGGTTGCGTGCGTCAGAAACAATGTGGCCCCTTGTCACCGTGATGAAGTGTATCCGTGTACGAGCACCACTGGGTGTCATCCTGCAAACACAACTCCAAGAAGACAAGAAAACCACAAGTGAATGAGTTAGCGAACACTTCAGGCATGAATGTGACTGATGCAAATGGAGGCGCCATGTGAAACTTGAGGCAAACAGAATGAGCAGCAATAGTGTTGTCAAAGCCGGTGTGATGAATGATGCAGCAGGCATTGATGAAGAAATATCATGAATTACAGCAGCAGATGAATGTTCCAGAAATGATGTGGCCAGTTTATAGTCTTGGCGGACTGTCGTGGGTTAGTTTTACGTCATAACCCGTTGGACGTTGCCAGTTTATCGTCGTAGCGGACGGTACATTGCTATTTTATAGTCTTGGCGGACTATGAAGAGGCAAGCTAGTTTATAGTCTTAGTGGACTCTGGTGAATGAGTGTAACAGTTTAGTGTCATGTCGGACAGAGCTCTGTGGTGTCGGTTTACCGTCATGACGCCAGGACATTCTGTGGTATCAGTTTTAAGTCATGATGCCAGGACTGTTCTGTGGTATTAGTTTTAAGTCATAATCCAGGACTGTTCTGTGGTATTAGTTTTAAGTCATAATCCAGGACTATGTGGATGTAGGCATGTGTGTCCGTATGATCCTGTAAACAAAAGCAACTAGAGAAAACAATGTTAAATAGCCACTGCAGAAAACATGAATTGAAATGCACAAGTGAATAGAAAATAAAGTGAAAAGGTGGTAGTTTAAGGCCTTTTCGGGCCACTTGTTCTAGTTTAAGGCCTTTTCGGGCCATGGTTTAGTTTAAGGCCTTTTCGGGCCACATGCAAGCGTGCAAGCTAGTGCAATGCAAACTAAGGTGACGTATGCACAACAAACAGAGGTGAAGAGTGGGCGGGGATTAGACATGTCTTTGGCCACAAGGGAGTCTTGATTATGTGGTTGTTTCTTAGTCGGACATGGTCTAGGAGGCGTGCTAGTTTGCTCTAGGAGGCTTTCAATTTTTACCCCTTGTTCGGGCATTTTAGCGCTGGGTGTTGTGTTTGTTGTTGCGGGTGTTTCTTCAAGAGGCTCCTCTTCCAAGACCTGTGACATGTCCATGTTGTGGTCAGCATGAAAAGGAGTGTTGTCGCCATGTATAATGACTTGTCCACCTTTGTATGGAAGGTGGATTTCTTGATGTATCGGTGAGGAAACGGCTCGTTGTTGTGCTAGCCAAGGTCTACCAAGAATCATGTTGAAACTGGGCATCTCTTCTATGACAGTGAATTCTGCGCTAGTGGGGAATTGTTCACCTGCCACAAAGGCTAAGTTGATTGTGCCCTTAACTGTGACACATGATCCATTGAAAGATTTTAAACACATGGTTTTTGTTGGCATGATCTCATCTGCCATGCCTAGTTTGTCGATGACGGAGTATAGAACTACGTTTGTTGCCGCACCGTCATCAACGTGCACTCTACGAATGGTACATTGCCCAACACGTACACTAATCGATAATGGAGCTGTTGTGACTTCCCCTCGTTTGGGGTTGACTTTAACTGCATCGTCACGGAAGGCTAAGGTGTTGGAACCCAATTCTTGTGGTGTGTGTTGTGAAATCGTTGCACGGATGGATTCCATGTTAGCAGGGATGTTCTCTGTAACAGGAATGGACGCTAGTGTTTGTGCTAAGGCTTCACGATGAGCCGATGACGTCATGACCAGGTCGTACAAACTCATGGTTGTGTTCTTTTGTTTGAGCGTTTGTTTCACCTGGGCCAGTGTAGCTACAAAGTCTGTGTTGTCTGCCGTTGTGTTGGTTGCCTCTATATGGGTTGAGGGCTTGGGCCTGGTTTGTTTGGGATTAGGGGCAGGGCCCCCAGTGTTTAGTTGTTGTATATTAGGTGTGTCCTTTGTTTCAGCTGTGGGTATTGTTCGTTGTTCGTTTGTCCTCTTCTGCTGCCATTTGGTAGGCTTATCCGTGTTGTTGGCAGGGTTGACTCTTAAGGGAGGGGAGGTTGAGATGTTTCCTACGGTTGGGCACTGGGTAGGTGAGGGGCCATCGCGTGGTGGCACCTTTATGACAAATGGTAGTTTGGGAGGTGTCGTTGTTGTTTGACTAGCTTGTTGTGGCACCTTGATAACGAAGGGTTTCTTTGCTGTTGTCGTTGGTGCAACATGCCAGTTTAATGTCTTAGCGGACGTCTGTGGTGGTACTTTGACCACAAAGGGTGTTTTCGGTGCTCGGGATTGCGTTGAATCTTGCCAGTTTAACGTCTTAGCGGACGTCTGTGGTGGTACTTTGACCACAAAGGGTGTTTTCGGTGCTCGGGATTGCGTTGAATCTTGCCAGTTTAACGTCTTAGCGGACGTCTGTGGTGGTACTTTGACCACAAAGGGTGTTTTCGGTGCTCGGGATTGCGTTGAATCTTGCCAGTTTAACGTCTTAGCGGACGTCTGTGGTGGTACTTTGACCACAAAGGGTGTTTTCGGTGCTCGGGATTGCGTTGAATCTTGCCAGTTTAACGTCTTAGCGGACGTCTGTGGTGGTACTTTGACCACAAAGGGTGTTTTCGGTGCTCGAGATTGCGTTGGATCTTGCCAGTTTAACGTCTTAGCGGACATATGTGGTGGTACTTTGACCACAAAAGGTGTTTTCGGTGCTCGAGATTGCATTGAATCTTGCCAGTTTAACGTCTTAGCGGACGTCTGTGGTGGTGGTACTTTGACCACGAAAGGTGTCGTCGATGCTCTAGGTGGCACCTTGATGACGATGGGAGGCCCCTTGCTCATGGAGGTGGAGGGGATTGTTGCCTTGCTGGGAGGCACACGAATCACAAAAGGTTGCCGCACAGGTTTAGGCTTACTATCTATGCCAATGGAGTTTATGACATAGGGGGCATCGTCTGTGCTCGGTTGATTCAAGGTGTTGATGTTCAGTTGGCCCCGTTCTATCATTGCTTGTAGATCATCCTTTAACGCACGACAGGTGTCGGTATTGTGACCGGACATTTGGTGGTAGTGACAGAATTGGTCTAGCTTGAAGTGTCGTGGAACTGGGGGCTCATTTGGTGCTGCTAAGGTGGGATTCCTTAGTAGCTCGCAGTACCTATCGTGTCGGCGGCGAGCATTCTCCGCTACGTGTTTGTATTGGATTTGCCCGGCTTTAAGGAGGTGCTCTAGTAGTTCCGAAGGTCTCGCAGGTAGCGGTGTGTACTTAGAGCGATCTTTGCGCTGAAAGTTGGGCCTTGGGGTGGCCCCTGTTGTTGTAGGCGGGTTGGTACTGGTGTTAGTTGTTTTTGTGCTTGCGGCCACAGTTTCCGTTGTTGCCTTTTGTTTGGCAACGTGTTGGTTCTTGTAAGCCACATAGGCGGGGTCATTGCTGGTTTGTGCAGCTTGTTCAATGTTCTTGATCTGTGTGAATGCTTGGCTCAACGTTTGAGCGCTTAGGTAGTACAGTTTTGACTTAATGAAGTCATTCACGGCTCCCTTCAGAATTGTAAGCAAATACTTTTCAGGGATGGGCTCATGAAGTTCGTTAAGGGCTGCACTCCATCGTTGGATGAACTTTTGCACAGGCTCAAGTGGTGCTTGTTTCACCTGTATCAGACTGTCTAGTGTGGCTTCAGGCTTGAGGTTGTACTTAAACCGGGTAACGAACTGATGTAACAGATCCTCCAGAGAGGATATGGAGTTACGAGGCAAGGCTCGGTACCAGTCTAAGGCTACGCTCGTTAAGGACATAGCGAACACTCGCAAGATTGCGTGGGGCCAAGCTTGAAGCAATAGAGTTTCTGATCGAAATGTGACTAAGTGAGCGTTTGGATCTCCCTCCCCATTGTACTTGGTTAACTGGGGCAATGCGATTCCCTTGGGTAAAGCTAATGGTGGCACTGAAGAGCTAATTGGATCGTCGCGATAGAAATCTAGTACTTTAACTTGTTCAGTGTTGTCAGCTTTGAGTTGCTTTATCTCATCCGCTAATGCTTGCATCATCTGTTTTGCTTCTGCCCACTCTTGAGCGGTAGGCAGATTAGTTGGTTGGGGAGGTTGTTGGGTCGTCATTTGTTGCTGTGGAGTGATGTTCAGAGTTGCGGTTGTGGGGTGTGGCACGTTGAAGTGAGTGGGTTGTTGAACAAGGGGTATGGCCCCTTGCCTAGCCACAAACTGTGAAGTGACACCCTGGATGTGTGGGGCCGATGTAGTGAAAGTGGCCCCATGCGTTTGCACGTGTGGTATGTACTGGGTGGAGATGGGGGTGGGTAATCTCTGTTGGGATACTGGTGCTTGTATGCTCGTTGACACTTGGTGAGTGGCCGCCTGTCCCATGCGAGGATGGAACGATGGGTTCACGTGAGTATGGGGACTGAGGGTGTGGTGTGAATCCTCAGGTTCAGATTGTGCCTCGAAGTCATCTACATCATGTTGGTTTTGGGGCTCCTCATTGGGTCGCCGTGAGTTTTGGCTCCTTGCCAGAAGGAGCTGGGAGATGAGTTTATGCTGAGGTTCAGAAAGGGGGATGATGTCATATACAGAGGGGACGAATTCGTGACCTCCCATGTATATGTGCTCGAAGTTTCGTTTTGCCTCCTGTTCTATGGTGTCAAGAGGAAGGTTGGCTTGAATCTTCACACAGATGTAGTTATACTGTTCTTGTGTCGGGACTATGAAGGCGCGTGCATTAGAGGTCGGGGATGACTCCATGGTGATGTGTGATGGGGCAACTTATGAGCTAGCTAACAAGTGCCGAGTGTGTTTCGGGCTAACTGTGTAGAGTGTCCGGTGTGTGAACACTGAAAATTTTTCTAAGTGTCTAGCGTGTACAATGTAAACGGGAGAAAATTTGGCTAAGTATAAAATTATGAACCGTAGTTGTACGCGGATGGCGATTTCGGGTAAGAGGAAGTCATCTCGGAATCGTTATGTTGTGTGTATTGTATGCCTTAGACAAGGTGATCCATGTTGGTGCGAATCGCAGCGAATTCAGCTTTGAAACGGGTTTGTTTTGGGTGTTTTTGTTGAAAAAACACTATAGCAGTACTGTAGCAGTACTGTAGCAGCGTATACGCCCGAACACTGTAGCAGCGTATACACCCGGACACTGTAGTAGCGTATAAAAACACTATAGCTTACGCTTACGCTGACACTGTAGCTTACGCTTACGCTTACGCTGACACTGTAGCTTACGCTTACGCTTACGCTGACACTGTAGCTTACGCTTACGCTTACGCTGACACTGTAGCTTACGCTTACGCTGACACTGTAGCTTACGCTGAGACACTGTAGCTTATGCTTACGCTAACACTGTAGCTTACGCTTACGATGACACTGTAGCTTACACTGAGACACTATAGCTTACGCTGACACTGTAGCAGCGTATACGCCTGAGCACTGTAGCAGCGTAAAAACACTGTAGCAGCGTAGACGCTGGGGTTTCAGTTTGACAGCGTAGACGCTGTAGTATGTTAGCAGCGTAGACGTTGGGGTTTCAGTTTGGGCAGCGTAGACGCTGGGGTTTGAGTTTGGGCAGCGTAGACGCTGGGGTTTCAGTTTGGCAGCGTAGACGCTGTAGTCTGTTAGCAGCGTAGACGCTGGGGTTTCAGTTTGGCCCTCCTTCTAGCGCCAAAAAACTGTACCGACCGAAATCTTCGGTGCAAGGCTGGAACGTTACGAGTACCGAAAGATCTACGGACAAGCACAGTCGACCCTACCTCTGCTTGAGGGCAAGCTGGAACGGACAAAGGCAGAGTGCCTTGAATGGTCCGCACGCGGATCAAACAAGGACTTCCCCAACGTTTGCCGCTACAACACGTCGGGTTATACGTAAACAATGCACGTTAAATGTAAACCGTAAACAAGCACGATAACGTAAATGAGCTTGTAAACGTAAACTGAAAAGCAAAGGAAACTGCAATAAATCTGAGCAAAATGTAAACTGTTTTGTATTGAGAATTGATTACAGAGTGCACCGGTCCAAACGCAGTTGTGGCTTTGACACAAGGCGAACGAAAGGCCCCGGCGTGTACAGGAATGACTCGGCTGGTTTGCAAGGCATGCGGAGCGTAGAGACTGTGTACGGCGTACAGGGCTCTCTAGCGTAAGAGGGTTTTTGAGCTCTGGTTTGCAGCGTAATTGCTCTTGGGTCTGCTCCGGTAAATTTTTCCGACCTTGAAAATGCGGAAAACTGGGCTTTTTATAGGTGGGGCTTTGCTGGGAAAATCAGACTGGGAGACACGTGGCGTATACGCTGGGCGTCTACGCTGGGCATCTACGCTGATGGATGTTGAGCGTAGAGGATGCCAGCGTAAGTGTATAGCATGCCAGCGTAAGCCAAAAATGTGCCCAGCGTATACACATGAAAATGCTTCATTTTAAGATCAAAAATTGATTTTTGGGTGCCCTAGAGCTGCTGGAAACCTTGGAAAAGGTCTTGGGGGGTCTAGACGCTTGATTCTGGCACATTTTGATGCATTTTTGGAGCCTGAAAGTCTGTCTACGCTGGCCAAACCCCGGCGTCTACGCCGGGCGTATAGGAATGGAAGACCATCATTCGGAGCCCAAAATTCAATTTTTGAGTGCCTGAGACCTGCTGGGAACCTTGGAGAAGGTTCTGGGGGGTCTGGACGCTCGATTCTGGCATGTTTTGATGCATTTATGGGGCCCGAAATTCTGTCTACGATGGCCAAACCCCAGCATCTACGCCGGGCGTATAGGAATGGAAGACCATCATTCGGAGCCCAAAATTCGATTTTTGAGTGCCTGAGACCTACTGGGAACCTTGGGGAAGGTTTTCGGGGGTCTAGATGATCAATTCTGGCACGTTTTGATGCATTTTTGGAGCCCGAAAGTCTGTGTACGCTGGCCAAACCCCGACGTCTACGCCGGGCGTATAGGAATGGAAGACCATCATTCGGAGCCCAAAATTCGATTTTCGAGTGCCTGAGACCTACTGGGAGCCTTGGGGAAGGTCCTGGGGGATCTAAGCACTTGATTCTGGCACGTTTTGATGCATTTATGGGGCCCGAAAGTCTGTCTACGCTGGGCTTACGCTGGGCTTACGCCGGGCGTATACGCTGGGCGTAGAGGAATGAACGACCATCATTTGAAGCCTGAAATTTGATTTTCAAGTGCCTGAGACCTGCTGGGGACCTTGGGGAAGGTCTTTGGGGGTCCAAACACTCAGTTCTGGCACATTTTGATGCATTTCTGGAGCCCGAAATTCTTTCTACGCTGGCCTTAGGCCGGGCGTATACGCTGGGCGTACAGGAATTGAAGACCATTATTCGGAGCCCAAAATTTGATTTTCAAGTGCCTGAGACTTACTGGGGACCCTGGGGAAGGTCTTGGGGGGTCCAGACGCTTAGTTCTAGCACGTTTTCATGCATTTTTGGGGCCCGAAAGTCTGTCTACGCTGGCCAAACCCCAGCGTCTACGCCGGGCGTATAGGAATGGAAGACCATCATTCGGAGCCCAAAATTCAATTTTCGAGTGCCTGAGACCCACTGGGAACATTGGGGAAGGTTTTGGGGGGTCTGGACACTCCACTTTAGCATGTTTTGATGAGTTTTTGAGCCCCGAAAGTTACTGTACGCTGGGCCTTACGCTGGGCATGTGTAGGCCAGCGTACAGGATGCATACTTAGTGAAAACCAAGTATTTTGAGCTCAAGATTTGCAAAGTTTGATGCCAGATGTCATCGTAGTCTTCTGTGGGTCCCAGGAAACTTTTAATTGCTTTCTTTGACTTCGTTTGATGTTATTTTTTAGGCTTTCAAGCTTGGTCATGCTGAGGATCAACATGACTTAGCTTAATTTCTGTCTTCAAGTGTTAGCCAAAATTTTTGTGGTGTTTCATTGGCCCCTCTTTGTTGATGTCTGGAGGAATTGACCCGAGAGGCATCGACAAAGAAGTACAAAACACCACAAGCAAACTTGGTAGAAACATTGTCCTTTG
>MNCI01033435.1:53970-70245 GCA_015680685.1 Gnetum montanum
ATTTTCAAGTGCCTGAGACCTGCTGGGAACCTTGGGGAAGGTTCTGGGGGGGTCTAGACACTCCACTTTAGCATGTTTTAATGAGTTTTTGAGCCCCAAAAGTTACTGTACGCTGGGCCTTACGCTGGGCATGTGTAGGCCAGCGTACAGGATGCATACTTAGTGAAAACCAAGTATTTTGAGCTCAAGATTTGCAAAGTTTGATGCCAGATGTCATCGTAGTCTTCTGTGGGTCCCAGGGAACTTTTACTTGTTTGCTTTGACTTCTTTTGATGTTATTTTTTAGGCTTTCAAGCTTGGTCATGCTAAGGATCAACATGACTTAGCTTAATTTCTGTCTTCAAGTGTTAGCCAAAATTTTTGTGGTGTTTTAATGAAGAGACTAAGTAACTAACTATTAACTAAGTTCTAATTCTTAGCATCAGTATCCATTCCCACTTGTTGTTCACACCCTAAACCAATGCAACCTTCTAGGATTACCAAACCCGATTCGTTGCTGGGATTACCAAGCGTAATGCACATTCTCGAAGCGGTCATACTGAATGCACTTAACTATGAGAGAAGGCTTGAGAGAGATTAAGTCCTTAAGAAAGCATTTAAATGATAAACAATAAATAACAATAATTAATGTCCTAATTAGCTTAGTCCATGCACTAAAAGGTTTATCCAAAAGTTTATCTTTATTTCCATACACAAACTTGTGCTCAGGTACAATATTTGCTTGAATAAAGATCTATTTACTTTGGGACTCCTACTGGGGGCACATGGAAATTACTCTAACTTTGGAATGGAAATATGGCAAGATTTTGGCTATGGTATAGATATAGATGGAGAAACAATGGAGAGCCACCTCTTATTTATAGATTTGGCGACACGCTGCGATATCACGTACACGATATCGTAGGGAATACACGATATTGCGGGGGATGCGATATCGTGGCCCATGCGATATCGCGTCCCATCAAAGATGTATGAAAGTTTTTAAAGTTGAAGGGGATATTGAATAAAGGATCCATGCATGGATGGTTTTCATCTTAGCTTGAATCCATCTTAGCATAAAGGTTGAAAAATGAGAAGTTAATAGTCTATGGTTACTAAAATGATGGGTAGTAGGAAAGTTTGGATCAAGGTAAAGGATATCCTAAGAGGCAAGTTATGAAGACTACCTTCACATGCTAAACAAAGAAAATTTAAAATGTAAAATACAAGTAAAACCTAAAATTGGACTTAACAAAAAATAAAGAAAAACCAAAAAGCAACTTAAAGTTTGAAAAAGTAAAAGAAATGTAAAAATTTATATAAAAAACACTTTACCAAAGCCTAAGCTAAGATAAGAACCAAAAAATAAAAGAGAAAATTTTCTTCCTTCTAATGCTAGAAAAAGGGGTGTTGATGCATAAATTTTCATTACAACAACATCCTTAGAAAATGCATTTTAGGAGAGTATTAACTAGGACATCTCCCATATGGGTATGAAACCAAGAATAATTTCAATCAATAAAGAGAAATATAGTGTTGTGAAATCAATTTTCTTATAAATGATAATAAATAGAGACTATTATATTTTACAATGGTAATTTTTTTATTTTTATAAGGGCCAATATTATACAAATGCAACATTGAGGTGTCGGCCTAGTGGTACGGGTTTTGGCCTAGTAACCCTAGGTTACAAGTTTGATTCTACTAGGTAGTACTGAGTTATAACCTTCTATAAATTTTAGGGTGTACTTATGTTTTAATTATTTTGAGTTTCAACACCCTCCAAGATTATACAAATGCATGTGATATTATGAAGAAAAACATTTAAAGTATCTAATTCACTTAGCATTGAATAAAATAAGCTTTTTGAAAATGTAAATATAGATATAATATAGAAAAGAGAAAAGATACTAAAATAGATTCTGAACTAGGAAATAAATGATGATGTATTGATAATGCAATTTAAAATATGGCAGTAAATAAATTATGAAATTTTTACAAAATGGATTATGGAACAGTAATCCAAACCAAGTTAGAATACTATTAAAATAGTATCTATAAATTAAATGTATTCCAAAATTCAACAAAGAAAATAAATAGTAACTTTGAGAAAATAACACTAAAATGAAAATAACAAATATTCTAAAATTGAAATACAAGGTCTATAATCAAACAGTTTAACTAAATTGTATTTGTATCAAAAGTTCATGCCACCAAACATAACCAAGCTTATAATGATAAATAAAGTTCACAACTCTTAAAGTAAGGAAGACAAGCTAAAGTAAGAATAACAACATCACTTAGTGTACTATAGAGCCTGAATCTCATTTGCAAGACAAATTGCCTCTTACATACCTCCAAGAGGAATATCTCCTCCAACAAGTCTATATGGTGAATCTTTTGATCTACTAAAATTTGCTAATAAAACTCTTGGTTGAGATAGAGATCAACCTTGATCTCCTCTTCCAAGGTTTGTAAAGACTAAAATCGATCTAAGAATAACATAAAAGGGTCACTTTTGGAGGTCAAAAGAGATTCTAATTTTGAATGAAGATCAATTAATATATGATTGTTATCTTCTCCTCCAAAATCAATACTAATATAAGGAAAAAATGAATTAATTTAGCTTGGCAAATGGAAGTTTTGAAGTTTTGGAAGATCCTAGTCTTTCATTGATTTTTCCTCCTCACCATCACTTCTTGATTCCCCTTCTTGATCTTTTTCTTTCTATCTTTGGGAGCTTTTTCCTTCCTACCCATTCATCTTCATTGAATATTTTGTCTCTCCATCTTGTTTTTGTACCTACACATGCAACGAAACAAGTTTGTCTAAGTATTAATGCTCATATAAAGGGGAAGAGAGAAAATTAAAAGCCTAGTTAATCATTACTAGAAATCTAAAATTTTTTAGAATATTTTTTTATTTTTTTAAAAAATAAAAATAAATAAATAATATGTATTATTGAATATTACTAAAATTACATAAAAATGAATCACAAATGTTTTCAAAAAGCATCACAATGCTAAAATAACTCAAATGCATCATTTCATGCAAATAGGGTAATGATGATGAATACCTTTTATTATTATTATATCTTTCTTATTATCAATGCTAATGATGACAAACCAAACCTTAACCATCGCAGAAGAAGAGAAGTATAATATAATTTCCCATCCTATAAATAACCATAATATNCAGAAGTATAATATAATTTCCCATCCTATAAATAACCATAATATGTTTAGTAGAAGAGAAAAATCCTAAATTTAGTATTTAGAAATTATAATTATACCATGTAAAAAAGGCATAGGAAGTATACTAAATTACATGTCCTCTTAACACAAAACTCATGGCTTGTTGTAGAGTTTAATCTTTGTGTATCAAGAAATAGTGAAAAGTAGGATGACAAGCAAAGGTACAATCCTGGTAGCATCTATAACAACAAGATTAACCTATATAACCTCATTAAGACATACAACTATAGCAAATAAGAAAATTATAGCTGAACTTATAATCAAGATACCATCAATAATTTTCCAAATGATTTCTTTGAGGAAGCATCTAAAGTGAGATTTCTAATTTGGTTTTATTTGCAAATACAAACACCAAGTCCTAGTAAACATGATGCCTATTGTAATCAATATCAACATCTCTACAAATTCCTCCATCTTGGATATGATGCTTTTAAATCCAATGATAGTTCATAAAATGAAATGTTAAATTCCATTATTGGCAGTTGGAACTTGAGCTAACCAATCAAACACTACTTTGTAGTAAAATCTAAGTCTCCTTTTCACAACTCATGTGGCATGAATACAAAGGAAAATTCATAAACAAGGACTAGACCAAGCATAGTAATAAAGGTGATGAGCCATACTTTTAGCATGTGCTATAGAAACTTGATGGTTATCACAAAGCCATTAACGATCATAAGAGGAACCTTGTACACCACCATGAGCCACAATGTTTGTTGCCCAGGGAATCACATGAGGCCATGGTACTAAGTAGAAGAAGTAGGAGAATCAACATAGTAGGCCTAAAATTAAGAAATCTGATGTCATTTAGGAAAAAGATGAAAGTAATGATATTTTAAAACAATGCTTTTAAATCACTATTTTTTTGTTGGCCCAATGTAAAAGGATGTTTTTCACTAGGTGCTTGATTCATACTCTTTCCTTGGTCTTCCCTAGGGACACCACATTCATGGAAACTCATAGATTCATTCTTCCTCCACCTCCCATTTTTATCCATGCAAATCCCTAACCTCTACTCTACAACTCAAATACTTGGCCTTGGCCCTTAGCCATATAGTCCATGCTACTACCACATCTAGTTATGAAGCTCTAAAGATCATAAGAAACACATGAGACTTGTCGCCATTGTTGCTACTTATTCTCAACCAACCTTTTGAGAGAGATCCAAATGTTCTTTTGAAAGTATTTCATTTTTCTACTCCTAATAGATGATAGAAAATAGTTTTCAAGAGCAAGACTAACTAATGAAGCATCTCAATAATAAGAGTAGCTTGTTGTGCTTACATGTTGAAGTTTCCTGTGCCCTCTATAGAAGACAATGTGAACTAGTAACTCCTCTGTCAAGCATTAGAATTCCTTGGAAATTTTCATCTAATTGTGCCACACCTAATACTCACCTACTAGCACCATCTAGCTCAATGCTTGTAATCTACTCTTTCCATGAAATCTATCATGCATGCAGGCCTTACATGCAATCTACGTTTTCCATGAAAATATATCCTACATGCATAGAAGTAGTTAGTCATAACATACTACTTTTGATGTTTCTTGAATAGCATATTCTAGACATAATTAAAAATGGATTTCATCATGATTAGGATATTTTAATAATGGACTCAATACTTATCATTTAAAAAAGAAAACAAAATCATAGTTAGATAGGTTGGTCATTTCTTTCGTTGGGATGATACCATTATGGAAATGCATATGATTCTAATAATAATTTTTAGCATCATTATTATTTCCTTAACTTCGTATTAACTACTTAAGTTTCCAAGGTTAAATCATCATATATAAAAATAATTAAAACCACATGCATGGATAAAGGATAGCTTAACATTCCTTTTTAAATGAACTATGCATAAACTAATTTATCAATTACATGTCTAAAATGTAACCTAAAATTAACTTTAAAAAGGAAGAATTATTTATGACTATATATTAGCTAATTTTTCAAAATGAAGAACATGAAAATGACATCAAAGAGAACAATTGTAGTCTCTATTCAATATTTGGTTCACAACCACATCCTCTCTTACTTAACATGAAAGTTAAATATGAGCCTAGGACATAATTATAGAAAACACCTATCCCTATCAAGTCATGATCTTGTACCAAACATGAGAACATTGAGATCAACAAATTTCATAAGTCAAACCCCCAAAGGATATCATGAATGATTACAAATCCTCAAAATGAGGCATCCCTTCATCTAAAGGTTAATTACATAGTTTACATGTTATAATACAACTTTGCTCCACAATTAGAAATAGGATGTTACAAAGATCTTAAAGAAATTAATAATTCTTTCAAGGATTTTGTAGCTAAAATTCAAGAGGCCATCCCCAAGTTGTTGGCTAGTAGACACCAAGACTTTGAAGAGGTTTCAAGAAGATCTAAAATGAAGATTAAAGAGAAGAATCCAATTACACTTTTGTATGGATCAAGAAGGAGAAGTGATCCAAGGATCTTGAGAAGAGAAAAAACTAGAATCCAAAGGTATGAATAAAGATTTCCTTCCATTCATGAAAATTTAGAAGAACATAATGATGATAGACTTACTAAGATTTGGAGAAGCTCTTTAAAAGTTCCTCATGTTAATATTTATATTTTCAAATATGTTAATTGTATAGATTTTCTAGTTAATATTTGTAAATAAGTATTTTCTTTTTGAGCAAATTAATAATAAGTCTATAATCCATACTATTGAAAGTAAGCATGAAGAATTAGTAGCTAAATGGTAGGATAGATAATGCATCAAGTACTTTAAAGAGAATGATATACCCATTCAGATTTGGCAACTTCTGAAATTCATGCTAAAGAAAAAATTTAAGAAGACATCCTTCCATCATGAGGTCATCAAGAATCTAAAATATCTCATGCCAAGAGATAGAGGTAAAAGATTATTATGTTGAGTTTTATAATACTTTGCAAAAATCTTAGGTTCATTTGCTTAAATATGAGTAAGTGTATAATTTTATTAGTAGTTTAAGAATGTAATATTGTCAAGATTTAACATTTCATGATCCTAAAACTCTTGATGAAGTTCATGATCTCACTCTTAAAGTTGAAATGAAAATAATAAAGTTTGAAATAAGAAAATATACAAATCAAAAGAATAAGTTTGATAATTTAACTCAAAATCAAAGAAGTTATCTAAGAAGGAATGTGAAGATGAACAAAAGAAAAAGTGGAAGTCTACATCACTAAAGAAAGGATTGAATATGACTATAAACTATGGAAGTATACTGAGCCAAAGTAGAAGACTTTTAATAGCAAAAAAAATGCAAACTATGCAAGAAGAAGATGCACATGAAACCTCAAGAAAGGTATATGTGAATGAACCTTTGTAAATCATTAAGCAAAGTAAGTTGAATAGCTATACTTTTGCTGATAATGTTTTTTTAGTAAGGATCATCAAAATATGAGACTTGACACAACCTAACACGAAACTGGGCCAAGCAATCTCATGGCCTTCAAATGGTCCATGAAAACTACTTTTTCATCTAATTTCTTTCAAATTGAAAGGGGACTTGCAAATTGTTGGAAGAATAAAATAATCTAAGCTAAACATTTTCACAAAATGTTAGTGGATATTAAGTACAAAGAGATAGTGTGCATCCATGAAATAGTTGTTAGAAATAGACTAAAAAATATGTATAACATAGCTTAAAAGAAAGTAAAGCATGATGTCTAACTGGCAATAAAATTTTTTGGAAAATAGTATACAAGACAAAACAAATCTAATTTATTAATGCATCAAATGAAAGAAATAAAATGTAGAAAACAAACCTAAAGCAAATCTAGACAATGCAAAAAAAATAGAAATGACTAAAATAGGTAAATCTATATTACAAGAAAAATTAGAGAATAGAAACCTACTAAGAATGTTCTAGAATATGTACTAGGAATTAAAGGCATTTGAAAAGTAGTCATATTATCTTGTTCTTTCTCTAATGCATGCACCTAATACAATTCTAACAACAATATTTGTAGATTCAAAAAGTAACAAAGCAAAAGGATGGATCCAAATGGTATATTGACCTAATTCTTCATGTATTAAGAGGATAACATAAAGGGTATACAAATGCATCAATAGGAAAAAGAGAAAGAGAAATCAAAGAAGTTGATATCTCTAGAGGAAGAGATGTTGTTCTATAGAGAGAGAGCCTTTCAAAAGATTTCCAAATCATCACTCATAAAGAAAGTCAACTATGTCGAGTGGCAATGAGGGCTAAAAAGTAAAAATGCTAAATAAAAATAACAATCAATTTTTTTAAAGGATAATTCCTTTCCATTTAGGGGTATCCTCCTATTTATAGGTCAAATACCTTGTAGATCATGAAATAAAAATGCATTAGGGCCCACAAAATCTTCTAAAAGATTCTAAAAGGCTTTGGATAGAAGAATTGGCATGTAGATAATTGTCATGAGAATTGACATTAGACGTTGATGAGCAACCAAGTACCCCATATGCTCAACCATATGAATACAAGCATGTATGCATGATCCAATCAAACTCTACAGATGGACTAGTTGTGGCACCTAGATAGTTACACATTGATCATAGTTCATTGTCTTCCAACCTAGACTAGTAATTACTTTATCATGTATGGTTTAGTCCAACGTGAGGTGTATGATGTAATTCCTAACACTAGGATACTCCTAGATACAATGAAAAATAATATTTATTTAAGCTAATAAGCAATAGGAAACAAAATCTAGAGTATCATAAGTGCAATGAACATCTATCCTTAATCATCCATATGAATCTTGGACTTCATGTACTACTTCTGGGATTACCAAGCACACATTACTCTAAGCACTACTAGATATGCTACTGGGTTACTAAGTACTTACACTTAAATGTTCATGATTAAGACGTACTCATTCTACATTTAACAACAGAAATAGTAAATGACGATAAAAAGAAATATTAACTAGGAAAATAATAAATAATAATCAACAATTAAATAATTAAAAAGTAAGTGAATTCTGCAAGGATGGAGTAATCTTGATCTTTATTGCTGGTTGTGTGCATGTCCAAGTACATCACACTTGAACAATAGTTCCATACAATTACAAACATCACACTACAGGCATGCACTAGTAAAGAACTAAAAACTGACAAAAAGACTCTACCCTAAGACTTACCAACTAACTCTCTTCTTATGCACCTAAATGCTATATTTATAGGCCTACACAGGAATTACGATATCATGTATTCAATATCATCATCTAGGCTGTGATATCACATATCCGATATCAAGGATCTAATATCAAGGCTTGGCAAACCATGATTCATCATACCCCCTCAACTGAATAACAACTTGTTCTCGAGTGAAATAATCAAAATGAGAACAAGTTTCTTTGATTACATAGTGGATATGTATGGGATCATTGACTAACTATGAATTAATTCATGCCATAGTATGGAATTAACTAAACTAAAGTTGGGACACAAACATAGAATATAAAAGACAAAATTTTTGGAACTCATGTGGTTCTTGGCAGTAGTGGCTCCTCCATGGGCCTCTTCCCCTTATCTTGTGCTCTAGGTTGTGGAAATGGATGTCTCTAGAGGAGTGTCTAAAGCTTTTCTTCTTTGGTCCAAGGATCATGTGTCATCCATGCTGATGTTCCAATATTCGATGGAGTTGGCACCTCCCATGGACATGATAGTTGTGAAAACATTTGATTGGCTTTAACATACCAAGCCACAAAAAACCATTGTTTCTTCTCATAGGCTCTAGCTTTGTCTCTACATTCTTAGTAATCCATAAGCTATCAAGCCAAATCTGATACGACATCTTTTTGCCCTTGGTAGCTAGTCTTGACCACCTCTAATTTAAAATTTGCTACCACTAATTTTTGTAATGTCTTTTTGTGTTCTAAAAATTCCGCTTCATACTTGGTGTAGGTGGCTGCTACCTACTTCTCCAATTCTATCCTTGGGTATCCTACTGTCAACATGGCCAAGTTGGCATACCACAGGTTTGCCAACTCCATGTACTCAATGAGATCTTGTATTTGCAGGTCTTAACTCTTTAATTTTGCTTGGTGGGCAAAGGCATAAGTATCCAATATGGCTCGCTGATCAGTGTTTTGGGCACTGAAAGCGTTCATATGGGCTTTGGCCATATGGATTTCTTTCTCAATAATTTACTTGTACATCCCCACCTAATCTATGAAATGCTCTTTCAGCTTTTCATGTCACCTAGCCTCATTCTGCCATGCACTTATTTCAATAGCCATCTTCTGATGGATTGCACGTACCTCCTCCATTGAGAGGATTCTATTTTCTCTAGCTAAGCAATCCAT
Organism: Gnetum montanum; assembly: GCA_015680685.1. Taxonomy (NCBI): domain Eukaryota; kingdom Viridiplantae; phylum Streptophyta; class Gnetopsida; order Gnetales; family Gnetaceae; genus Gnetum; species Gnetum montanum. The sequence continues at coordinate 63,525 of MNCI01033435.1, forward strand.
GTCCTAGTTGATACTTATTAATTGTTCTCACATTTTCTGAAAATTTTTCTTGAGAACATTCTTCTATTTTTCTATTATGGTCAACTGGAGATTTTCAACGGCAAGGTTTTTTTTTCTTCTTGTAAGGCCTTGAGTCCTTTGGCATGGGCATACGTTTGAGCTCATGCCTTTGAAGCATCCCAATTAGCCTTCTTTTTTTTCCTTGAAACCCTTTTATTCTCTTCGAAGAATTTATTTAACTACTCCATCCAAAATTACTCTAGCTGATCAGCTAGGATGAATTGGGATGGATCCTGCTATGCAACTTCTAGGGTGATGAACTTCTGTTGGAGTCTTTTTAACTCCTCCTCTACATGTTCAGCCCTAACCTCCACCATGATTAGATTTTCTTTTGTGGAGATGAGGTCTAATTGTGTTGTTGTGACATCTTGATGGATGTCAAACAAGGATGTCATTACTTGTCCTGTCTGCAACAATCGATCCAAAACATCCTCATGATCTGTTGGAGTAATCAAGGAATCAGCTGAGGTTTGAGCATCACGTGCTTCTATAAAATCTACTAGTGGCACAATAGGGACATTGCATGATTCTTTGATGTGTTCTACAACCACTTCTGCTACTCCTACTACATCCTAGTATTACATAACCACTATTGTGGTGCCTTCACTAGTTTCTAATTGCACTTGAAAAGATGTAGCATTTCCAAAGATCTATTGTGACCAATGTGATTTTCCTCCTCCTATTTGAATAGGAACCTCACCCCATGCACGATCAATTGAGATTGTGGGCTATATGGAATCATCAATGATCTTGAAGAAATTTTTCTCATCATGACTTCCCAACTAACTGATTCAACGATGGCTCAAAGATGGCTCATCGACATTCGATAGTCCTACAGTGGTGGCAGAGGTTGGTCTTGCTAGCCTGTGGGTTGTGTGATAGGCCCTACTTCCTATTGTTGACTAGGCCTTGTATCTAGAAGTTGGCTAGGCCTAGTTGTTTGAGGTGTAGTGGGCCCAACCGTCTACTCTTGGTCAGGCTCCAATGTCTTACCAGCATCTTTTCTTAGTGCTAGTGGCTTCAATAATTCAGCAAATGAGGCATTTTGAGCCTTTCTAGGGATGTTATTGGTGTACCCCAGAATTCTAACACAACTTCCTAATTAGGTAGGAAAAGGCAAAGCAAATTTCCCTATCTTAAATTCTTCAAACCACCTTAAAATATCTGTGAGAAATAGATGGGATAGGTTGGCATCAACCTTGCCCATCAAGATGGCTCTCCCTCTAGCCACATAGGTGGAAATCCTATTTACTTCTTTTGTTGGAAAAATGTGATAAGTGCCAATTTTAAAATAGATACTCTCTTCAAGTGTGAGCTCTCCATACGTTTTATCCTCCTTGCCATATGTCCTTTTTAACCATATTTTCCATGCATTAGCATTAGAGCAATTGGATAGGTTAGCAACCTTAGGCCCTCTATTTGAAAGGTTCAGAACTTCCAAAATGTTCTTGGTAGAGATTGACTAAAATCCTACCAATATCAGTGGTGGTGCCTTCTTCCTTGTTATGCCAAAATTGGTACATCTCCCCCAAGTACCAATTGCCACTCTCTGAGAGAATAGGCCATAGTGGAGACCCTTTAAGTTGATCTCTAACTGACTTGGGGGAAAATTTGGTAAAAGGTCAAAAATTGAGTTCCACAATCACTATTGCTGATGTGGACCTTTCCCAAATTATCTAAATACATTCCAAAGACAATGTGAGATGTTGTCCTTATTTAGGTCCTCTGCCTTCTCCACCTTTGACATGCCCAGATTGTGCAATAATAGGAGGTTCTTGATGAATGCTAAATGATTGTACCTCCTACTTTGCATGTTCTTTAGGAGGCACTTGGCCTCTGCCTCTCCTTGGTTGTTTGGATGCATCCTAAGAGGGTCCTCTTTGTTGTCCTCATTTAGGGGCCATCTACAATCACACAGGACCAATTGTTAGTAATGTCTTTTAACAAAATTCAATTTATACATTACTCATTTCCTTTAATAAATTCATTTTTTACCTAGTGTGATTTCAAAGCTAGAAATTTTCACAAAAATTCCCCTAAAAGTTTTGATATTAGGCCCAATTTGATTAGGTAACTCCAAAAAATAATTTTCATGGTATAGGTGAAGAAATAAAATTAATTTGGCATACATGTTTAGCATTTCTTTAGGTCACTTACCCCTTATGATATCCTTTGGGCAACAGTGAATTTCAAAAAAACTACGTGAAACTTCAAGTTTACCCTTCCCCCATAACTAAGTTAAACAATCTATGTTTAAGCAAGTTCAATTAGAATCAGAATTTGAGCATTAATGAGTGATATATTGATGTTTGAATGATAGGTGCTCAGATCATGAGATTTTATGGAAGAAAATTGCAACTCCCCTTGCATAAACAGTGGAAAATGACATTGTCATGTGCAGGGGGTCCATATATATAGATTTTATAGACACGATATTGCATACATGCTAGTGCAGGCCCAATATCACATTCCTTCTAAAATAGGGTGCTTGGAAAAATTGATAAATTTTTGAAATTCTAAGGCCAAAAATGAAGGATTTAAGGTTAATTTGAAAGATCTAGCGTAATGTTGAGGAGACCTAAAGGCACCAAAAGTGTAATGAAGTGGAATTTTACAATGAAGTTCATGAATAGGGTGAGGAAAAAGGACATGTAGTGGTGCATAGGAATGTTTGAATTAAAATGATGATAAAGGAAAGGATAACTTTAGCAATGCAATACTTAGAGCATATAAGATGATGTGCTGATGTGCAATGAGTGCAAATTAAAAAAGTTACACAAGTGGATCCTCCATAAAGTAGGTTCCTACCTATCATGCCCTTATGTAACCACATATTAAAATTTCCATAGGTACTAAAAGGGTTAAATGCAATCTGCACTAGTGTCAAAAAACACACATGTTAAATACCACTACGATGAGGTATGAGTTCTATGCCACACAAGACACAATTCAAGAATACTTGGACAATGGGGTGAAATGAATCATAGAAGGGACTGTCGAAATTGGGACATGAGGTAACTAACCCTAGGCACAATGAATTCTAAGTGTGGGGCATGATTAATGTATCATTAGCCTTTCACTCCAAAATCAAGACCAAGTCCATGCCTTTAATCAGTGACATTGCATTGTTTCATCCAATGATGGACAACAATACGAGCACCATGATAGCAAGAAATATAATCACTTACTATTTTTTCCAAGGAAGGAGTGATTTGGAATTTCTTTNCACGAGCACCATGATAGCAAGAAATATGATCACTTACTATTTTTTCCAAGGAAGGAGTGATTTGGAATTTCTTTGTGGCACGTTCTGCTTGATTTTTTTCTCTATTGCCTCTTTTCTTTCTTTACTTTTTCTTCATCTAGCCATATTGGCACTTTGTATTTTCCAAAAGTGTTCTAGAGAAGCTACCAACGTTTAGGCATCAGTGCATGTCTTTCCAATGGGATCCTCTAGAACAGCATTAAGTTTCTTTATTGAGTGCCTTTATTACTCTTACTCCAATTTTTTGTTAGATCTACAAGGATTTTAGTACAACCAAGTTGCATGATAACACCTATAGATGTGACCAAAGAGAATCCACAAGTCCTCTTGATGTCACACCCTAGCCATTCCCTCTTAGTCCATCATTCTATGCTCTAGGCATAATGAGTACAAAGTTACTTTTATGTTTTAATGATTACAAGAATATCATCATACCTAGAGTAGAACCTCTTATTAATAGAATGTGTGGGTGGATGTTGTAGGGCTCACTGTCCAAATAATTAGTTCCCTGAGACTTGATCACATAGAACAACATCTCAACCAATGAGTCACATGAGTATTTTATTCACTAATGAGATTACCCATAAAAATTTAAAAACAACAATTTAAAAAGTGAAAAACTAGAAAATAAAAAAAAATGGAAAATCAAAGAAAAGGAAAAAAAATTACTAATTTCGCTTATTAGAATGGGGTTATCCCCCATGACTAAACCCTTGAGTATGGTTAGAATTAATAAATGGAAAATTTCAATCCAGGCATGTTGGAAATATTGGGGTTTGGTCATATCCAAACCATGGGGTGTCTTTTGATGTGGTGGTAGGAATATACCCAAACTGGGGTTCACACACTTGATTAAAGTAGGGATACTAGGGAAAATTATAAGATGTGGGCATGTGATAAGGAGATGACCCACTATGGCACCCGTGACCCTAAGATGGTATGCAAGGATCGATATGTCTCCCTATGCGATTATATTCATTGGACTATGTGATTGTTGGAGTGTTAATTGGTGACTTGAATGAGGTAATAGGAGGCATGGAGTTTAAGGAGGAAGGTGCATCACAGCACTAGACTTGTGCTAAGTTGGAGGATGAAATGGTTTCAGAACTATACTATCTCTTTCTTTGTTCATGTCTAAGGAAAGGATTCTTTCAACGTTGTGGAGGACCTTCACTACTATTGATAGTAGTAGCATAAGTAATGTTCATGGGTTGGTGCTGTGATGCAAAACCTTTTGGCACAACTAGTGGCGATGTAGAAGGAGGTGAAGGATGAGAATATTGTGGGTGAGGAGAAGTTTAAGGAACATGAGATGATGATCTTGTTGCAGAGGACATGGGTTGATAGTACTTGGGAGAATGATAATGATGAGGTGAAGTAGAGGGTGTTGATCCAGTCAAGGAAATAGGATGTTGAACATAATAAACATTTGGTGTCGGGGTATATAAAGGATGTGGTTTTTTTGGTGGTGGCCTCTCCCATGAATGGGGATTTTGCAACTACATTTGGACACAATACTTCTATATGAAACCTAGATGTAACATTCCTTCCCAATGCTCATGTAAATTTGACAATACTGGGCATTGACTTTTAGGGTGATCATACAAATAAACATCACATTGATACTTATGATTGGTAGTTGAGCCCCTATCCTTATTGTCTTCAACCCTTCTTTTGGATTATCAAGTGGTCTTCTATACTATTTCTTAGTTTGGAATCCTCTATTTGTCCTATTTATCAAAGTGATCATGCATGGTTCCACCTCTAATAATGTTGGCATATTCTCCACATTTTTCATGTACCCATTCCATCATCTTATTGATCTTTGCCTCAATTTCCTCTAGTGACTGTAGTATTGGCAAGATGATTCCACCTCTATGAGGTGAGTTGATTTCTCCTCTTCATGGACCTTTGTTATTTTAAGATTTTGGTCCTATTGATATCTTTCAACATTGTTCCATTTGGCTATTTCTCCTTCTTCTTTTGCTACCCACTTGATAAGCTCTTGGAATTGGTGGGTTCGTAGTGCATATAGTTGACCTGGAACATACATCTCTAAGGTCTCCCTTATTTCATTACAGAGCCCATCCATGATGTGATACATTAGCCTTTCCTCAGAGAACCCATGGCTTGGGAATTTTTTTAATAATGAATAATATTATTCTGAGCCCATGTCCAAGGGTTCATGTTGCCCTTGTTTCCACTCTTGGATTTGTCTCCTCAAGGCTGACACTCTTGCACAAGTTTGATATCCTTCGTTGAAGAGTTCTACCATTGTTGGCCAACAAGGAATTGATTGTGGTATTAAAGACCTATACCATAATTTTTCTTGGCCAATGAGTGTCATAGGAAAGAGCTTAAGTATTTTCCACCCATTATCAATTGTTTTCCATGCACAGGCATCATAGAAGGCTTGTAAATGATGTTGCAAGTCTAAATCATAGCCTCTTGAAAACTTGGGAAAGTTATTTAAATCAAGCCTAGGTAGATGAATTTTATTATGATTCTTGTGGGATATTTGAACAACCTCTTTTATATGCATTAGGCTCTTAATGGCCAGTAGGGGTTCATCATCACTAAGTAGATTATAAGTTTGTGAGTTGGGATGATGTTGTCTTTGTTCCTGTTCGTGTTCCTAACTTTGCCCGTGGGTTCGATCTTTATTTCTACAGTGACCCCTTAAGAGATGGTCATCTATGTCATGCCCTAATGTTGAAGAAGCAGAGAAAGAGAAAGAACTAGAAGACTTTTCATGACTTTTGTAAGTCTCCTAGTCATTCCTAGATAAACCCTTGTTAATCATTGAGAAGGTCCTAGGACTTACAGGCCCCCTTGTTTCATGGGATGTCCCATCCTCACTAAAGGTGTCTAGGTTGGATGATAAGAGTCCTTGAGTATTGTTGGGGTGTTCATGAACATATGAGACTCCTACATAATATTGAGTAATCCAAACTTCTTCGTTATCATAAATTGTGTTGGGTCTCCAATTAATTATCTTGTTAGTTGTTGCGTTATCATAGTCTTGTGAGAGAGACATTGTTGTGAATTATGTGTGACTTACTTGTAATTAGTTTCTTTTTAAAAGATATATCATTAATGCTTCATTATAGCAATCTTGGATGATATAACTAATCTAGATAACTAGCACTGTCCCTAGCAATGACACTATGATGAGCAGTGAGGTACCCCTATGCTCAACCATATGAATATGAGCATGTATGCACAACCTAGTCAAACTATGTAGATGGACTAGTTGTGACACCTAGATAGTTACATGATGAGTGGCGAGGTACCCCTACACTCAACCATATGAAACGAGTGTCACACGCGCGATCCGGTCGAACTCCGCAGATGGACTAGTTGTGGCACCTAGATAGTTAGCCTTAGGTCGCAGTT
>MNCI01033436.1:699-37836 GCA_015680685.1 Gnetum montanum
CCCCCCCCGCAACAGTTAGCATCATTTTTGACAACTTATGCGGGGGGAGTTTTTCAAATTTTTCTCTACGACTTGTGAGTGTGACACCCTTGCTTTTCTACCTCTATCTCACTCACTGGTACTCTGATTTTAATTCTGTTTGAACCTGGTTGAACCTTGAGTGTTCAACTTAGTCATGGGGGAGGGACATATGTCGAATAACGCATAATGTTTTGGAATTTATCATTGCCTAAAGGACATTATCCAGGGTAATTAGCTATAACATTTAGAATAATTGTGCCAAAAAATCATTTAGTCCCCTTAGCTATACTAGAAAATTAAATTTGGAAACCACCTAAGTAAATAGGACTCAACATTATAATCTTTTGGGAAATATCACACAAAGATAAAATAAATTAATTAATTAAGAAAAGCAGTAAGGTATAACTTAACTTCAAAAAAAACCTTACTAACGCTTGGCCCTGTGTGATTGCAGATGGCCCCGAAACATGGACAATAGGAAGGTCCTACTCAAGGTGGAAGCAAATGACCTAGGAGAGGTGGAAGACAAGATCCTATTGGACGACATGTAGAATAGGAGGAACAATCATTTAGCATTCATCAAGAGGACCCTCCTACCGTACAGTCTAGGTAGGTAGAAGAAGGAGCTGCTGCAGTGCCTGAACAGGGACAACATCTCACATTGCCCCAAGATTGTGTTCAGGCCATCCACAAAAAGTCCACATTTGCTACGGTGATTGTGGAATTAAACTTTGAGTCTTTTGCAAAGTTCACTTCTAAGGCTATTAGGGATCCCCTCAAAGGGTCTCCCTTATGGCCTACCCTCTCTGAAAGCAGTGCCTAGTACCTAGGGGAGACATACCAATTCTGGCACAATAGGGAACAAGGCACCACCATTAATATTTATGTTGTGATAGTCGATTTCTCCACGCAGACCATTTCGAAAGTATTAAACCTTTCGAATACAAGGTCCAAGGTTGCTTAGTTATCCACCTATTCTGACCCTGATGTGCAACGGGATTGGTTGAAAAGGGCATATGGCAAAGATAAGACATTTGGTAAGTTGACGACGGAAGAGAGGATCTACCTCAAAATTGGAACATATCACCTCTTTCCCATGAAGGGCTAAAAAATAATATCAACGTATGCAGCAAGAGGAAGTGTAGTGTTGTTGGGGAAGGTTAATGCTAACTTGCCTCATCTATACTTAACAGAGATCCTAAGGTGGTTCAAGGAACGGAAGATAGAGAAGATGGCATTACCCTTCCCTTGTCTTATCAAAAATCTTTGTCGATGTGCTGGTATCAGGGGGTACACTAATGATATCCTCCAAAAATCCCAATATGCTTCATATGATGAACTGTTAAAGCCACCAGCCGCAAGGAAAATTATTGATGAGATGCTGTGACCAAAAGAAAAAGAAGAACAGATGGCTGGATCAACTGCAACTCAACTTACAGGACCCAACCAACCTCCAAGTATAGGACCTAGCCAACAATAGGAAGCAAGGCCTAGCATAAGCCAGGATCAGCCACCACCACAAAACTATAGACCATCGATGAGCCATCTCAGGGCCATCACTGAGATGGTCAGTTGGGGAAGTTGTGATGATGCAAATCTCTTCCATGTCATTGATGATGCCATACAGCCCATAGTTTCTTTGGATTGCACAAGGGAGGAAGTGTCTATTCATACAAGAGGAGGGGAAAGTACTTGGTCACAACAGATCTCAGGAAATACAACATCTTTCCAAGTGTAATTAGAAACTGGTGAAGGGGCCATTGTGGTGGTCATGCAACACCAGGATGCCGAGGGAGCTACAAAAGTGGTTGCAGACCACATCAAAGAATCGTTCAATGTACCTGTTGTGCCACCAGTAGATCTCACAGGAGCATGGGATGCTCAAACTTTGGCTGGAACCTCAATGACTCCTGCAGAACATGAGGATGTGCTTAATCGATTGCTCCAAACAAGACAAGTAATGATGTCCCTATCTGACATCCCTCAGGATGTCACGGCAATTCAATTAGACCTCATTTCCATGAAGGGGAAGCTGGTCTTAACAAAAGTAAGGGCCAAGCATGCAGAAGCAGAGGTGCATAAATTTCAAGAACAACTCGTGGCCCTACAAGCAGCACAGCGGGACCCTTTGCAATTTGTTCCTGTAGACCAGCTTGATAGCTTCAGAACTGAGCAACTAACCAAGCTACTAATGGAGAATAAAAAGGTGGCGAAGGAAAAAGAGAAGGCTATTTGGGATGCCTCTATAGCATAAGCACAAACTCATGTGCATCTCAAAGCACTCAATGCCTTACAGGAAGAAAATAAACAACTTGTTGCTGACAACCTTTAGTTGACCTCTGTGGAGAAGCAAAAGAATGTTCTTGAGAAACACTTTCATCAGTTGTGAGAATAATTTATCTAAGTCAACCAAGAAATAAGTCGTTTAGCTAAGGAGAATCGAACCCTCTCAATGGAGGAGGTACGCGCAATTTGTCAAAAGATAGCCATCAACATAGGCGCGTGGCAAAATGAGGCTAAATGGCATGAAAAGATAAAGGAGCACTTCCGAGACTAGGTGGGGATGTACAAATAGATCCTTGAGAAGGAGATCCATATGGCCAAGGCCCACATCAATGCTATCAGTGCTCAACACACTGACTAGTAAGCCATATTGGACACATATGCGTTTGCCCACCAGGCGAAAGTTAAGAACCAGGACCTGTAGATCCAAGATCTTATAGAATACATGGAGTTGGCAAACCTGCAATATTCTAACCTTTCCATGTTAATAGCAAGGCACTCGAGAATAGAGCTTGAGCAGTAGGTAGCTACCACCTATGTTAAATATGAAGTAGAATTTGCAAAACACAAGAAGTTATTGGAAAAATTGGAGATTGCAAATTTTGAACTTAAGGTGGTGAAGGCAAGCTACCAAGGCCAAAAATGTATTGTAGCAGATTTGGCTCGATGGCTCGTGGATTTCCAAGAATACAAAGATAAAGAGAGAGCTTACGAAGAGGAACAATGGGTGTTTGCGGCTTGGTATGTCAAGGCCAATCAAATGTTTTTGTAACTACCCTATCTATGGGAAGTGCTGACTCCATCAAACATCGTAACATTAGCATGGATGGCACAGGATCCTTGAACCAAAGAGGAGAAACTCCAAGCCATACTTCAAGACCATCAAGTCTCAAAACCTAGAGCACAAGACAAAGGGAAAGCACCAATGGAGGAGCCACTGCCACCAGGAACTACATGAGTTCCAAAAATTTTGTAGTTGTAGCACATTCTTTGGGTTGTGTCTTTGTTTTGTTTTCATTCCACACTACGACATAACCCCATTTTTACCATCCAATAATCCCATACCTATCCACTGTGTAATCACTGTAACTTGAGGACAAGTTTTCATTCAGTTGTGGGGGTATGATGAGTCATCATTTGGGTGACCGCGATATCGTGGCTGCAATATCGCAGCCCAACCACGATATCGCATACACGATATCATAGCCTATATCCTCATCTATAAATAATAGGTAGATAGATTAGTTAGGACCATAATTAATTAGTTCTTAGTTTAATGTTTTGATTTCTTTCTCTCAACCCTTTTCCTCTCAGTGTATGCCCGTAGTGTGGTGATTGTAATTGTACGACATCCTTTATTCGAGTTTGATGTACTTGGACATGCACATGACCGACAATAAAGATCAAGATTACTTCATCATTGTAGCATTCACTTAGTTTAATTATTTAATTGTTATTGTTATTTACTGCTTTCCTAGTTAATCTCTCTTACCCTTAAACTCCTATTAAACGTGGAATGAGTACGACTTGATTACGAGCATTTAAGTGTGACTACTTGGTAACCCAGTAGCGTACCTAGGATTTGCGCTTGGTAATCCTAGTGGTAGTCGTGCATGAAGTCCAAGATGTGTATGGATAATTAAGAAATGGATGCTCATCGCACTTAGGCTAGCTAGATTCCTTCTCACCCTTTCCCTCTTAGCTTAGTTATATTATCTTCCATTGCCTTCAGGAGTAGCATTAGATTAGAAACGCATCATACACCTCACGCTGGACTAAACCATATGTGACAAAGCTAATACTAGTCCAAGTGGAAAGATAGTGAACTGCGACCTAAGGCTAATTGTCTAGATGCCACAACTAGTCCATCTGCGAAGTTCAATTGGATCGCACGTGTAACACTCATATTCGTATGGTTGAGTGTAGGGGTACCTCACCACTCATCATTATGTATGGTTTAGTAAGGGTGTTACACCTAGCAATGTTCTCAAATACATGAATCTTTCATTACTTAATGCTTTTATAAAGATGTCTATCCTTTATTCTTTTTGAAGAAATATATGATGGCTTTACACTTTGTAATTCTACTTGATCTATAAGAAAGTGATATTTAATCTTAATGTGTTTATTTTTCCAAAAAAAACATGATTATTAGAAATAGAAATAGCTACAATATTATCATAGTGAATGATTATTGGATCAAAGAAAGTAATACCTAAGAGTTTTAACACTTCTCTTATCCAAAGAATCTATGTGTAGCAATGTGAGACTGCAACATATTCTGCTTCAAATGATGATAGAGCTACAAAATTTTTCTTCTTGCTAAGCCATGATACTAATCTTTTGTCAGAAAAATGATAGTTCCCACTAGTAGATTTTTGGTCATCTTTATTTCCTGCCTAATCTGCATCTATATATCCTTGTAATTTAAATCTCTTGCTTTTCAAATACCATAGTCCATGACTATCTATGCCTTTTAGATAATGTAGAGTTCTTTTAGTTGCTACTAGGTGTGATTCTTTTGGTTCTGACTAATACTTAAAAAATAGACCAACTAAAAAGACTATGTCTAGCCTACTAGCTATAGAATAATATAAGCATCCCACAATAGATCTATATAATGTGGCATCAATGCTTTTCCCAGCTTCATCCTTGAAAAGATATATATTAGTACTAAGGGGACTTGCACAAGTTCTAGCTTCTATCATATCAAAATGTTTGAGCATCTACTAAAAATACTTTGTTTGTGAAATGAAAGTTCTATCCCTAAGTTGTTGGATATGTATGCCTAGAAAATAAGATAGCTCTCCTATCATAGACATTTCAAACTTGGATTTCATGGCCTTAATAAATTCTATACCTATACTTGAGTTTGTTCCTCTAAACATTATTTCATTAACATAAATTTGAGTTATGAAAAATCCTAGATTATCCTTTTTAATATATAGGGTGCTATCTAGATAAGCCTTTAAATATCCATTTTTAGCTAAATAGGAGTCAAGCTTAGCATACCACATTCTAAGTGCTTATTTTAAATCATACAAAGCCTCTTGCAACTAGTACAGATGATTTGGCTTTCCAATGTTAATGAATTCTTCTAAATGTTCTATATATAGTGCGTCTTTTATCTCCCCATTAAGGAATGCATATTTCACATCCATTTGGTATATCTTGAACCCCAAATAAGTTGCAAAACCTAACAATATTCTAATATATTCTAATCTTACCACTGGATTAAATGTATACTAATAATCAAGCCTTTCTATCTAAGCAAAGCCTTTAGCTACCAATCCTAGTATATTTTGAGTAACTTCACCATGTTCATTTAATTTGTTTACAAAAATCCATTTAGTTCCAATAACATATGCTTCTTCTGATCATGGGACAAGTTCCCAAGTGTTGTTCTTTACAATCTTCTTTATCTCTTCATCCATGGCATTCTTCCAATCCTCACTTCAAAGAGCTTCTCTTACTATGAGAGGAATGGAAAAAGCAAGATAGCATACTAATAAGTCATGATCCACTATTTCAACTTTATTCCCCCTTGTCCTTTCTCTAAGAGGTGTCTTAAGAATATCCACCATCGAATCAAACTTGTATAATCTCCTTCTTTGACCATCATCTAGTGTAGCCTCTTGTGCTAATTCTACCTCACCTATTATAGCTACTTTGGCATCAATATCTTCTACTTGTTTTAATGTTACCACATCATCATCTTCTTTTTCTTCTCTTGCATTCATACCTTCCTTAGCCACATTATTAGTACTCTCGGATTGCTCATCAATCTTGACATGTGGTCTTTCAACAATTTTTAATGTTTTCAGGTTCAAGTAATAATAAGCTTTGGAATGGTTAGAGTATCCAATAAATAACCCATCTTCAAAATGACTATGGAGCTTATGAACATTATCTTGATTCTTAAAATAATACTTACTACTAAAATTTTGAAATACTAAATCTTGGCTATTTTGTCATACCACATGTGATAGGAAGTTTTACCATTAACAACTCTTACCAAACATCTGTTGATGATGTATATAGCTATTCTAGCTACCTCATTCCATAGATATTTTGGTACATGTTTTTTGTTCATCATAGATTGGATTATCTCAAGTATAGTTTTGTTCTTGCATTCTACAACACAATTTTATTCAGGTGTTCTTGCAGCTAAAAATTATCTCCTGATATCTAAATTCCTACAAAGCTCAAAATTAATTTCAGGTGAACTCACCTCCAATGTTAGTTCTAATAGCTTTTATTTTTTTTAAGTCCTGTTTCAATTTCAACCATAGTATTAAATTCTTTAAATTATTGAAAGACATCAGATTTTTTCCTTGATGCATGTAAATCATCACATTCTAGTATAATCATCTATAATAAGAAAGAAATATTTATTTCCATCAAAGCTAGCTACATCAAAAGGGCCACAAACATACATATGCAGTAATTCAAGTTTGTCATTACATTGGAAATTTATTGGTTTAAAGGTGGCTCTTGTTTACTTACGATGCTGGCATGCAAAACATAACTATTCCATGTAACTTACCTAGGACATACCTTTAACACTCTAAGCTTTAATTAAAGCTTGTATGTTCCTTGAGCTAAAGTGTCCTAGCCTTTTCTGCCACAACTTGTTTCTATTCATCTAAAAAATAAGAGTTAGATATTGTGGCTGCTCATTAATAGAATATAAATTATTTACTACTCAAATAACATAAGCTTTAAAATCCTTTTGAGTATTTTCTAAAATACATTTCTAATATGTGAAGCTTATGTTGTAACCTTTTCTCGAAAACTATCCTAATCTTAGCGAGTTATAGTGTAAACCATCTACAAAATAAATATTAGGAACCTTAGAAAAACTATCATGAATCTTAACTACGCCAATACCTCTTATCATAACTTTACTTCTATATCCAAAGCTTACTTTTCCTCTATTGAAAGGCTTTAGAGTGGTGAATTTTGATATGTCCCTAGTCATGTATTAAGAGTAGCCATTGTCAGGGAACCATGTCTCTAGATTACAAGAGCTTTTAAAGGAAAGATGTACAAGAAAGGTTCTTTTGTGGATTAGCCTCTAGAAATGTCTTCTTGTTCTATTATTCCTTGAAATAGGTTTAGCAGTGTGGGAAAAGGACATACATACATGATATTGAAAATTCCTGATTCTACAATCTATAGCTCTATGTCCTACTTTTCCATAACTATAATAATAGCCTTGAAAGAATTTAGATGTAGACCTACAACCATACTTAATGATTGGAATTCTTGGTGCAGAAAGAATTTCCTTACCTATTTGTATGCTAATAGTATCTAGCTATGGAGGCTATGATTGAACATTTATCTTTTGGGATGATGCTTTTATTAAAGATGATCTTTTTGAAGATTTTGCCATATAGCTGAGATCCTTCTTATCATTACTTGATTGTCCATTATCGAGAGTATCCTTGAGCTATTCTGAACTGCAAGTAAACCTACTAAATAAGTTAGATGTTACTTGAGCATCCTTACATTTTCATATCCTTTTCTAGCAACAACACTTTCTATTTTAGCTATAAACTATCTTTTTGAGTTGATTCAAACTTCATCTTGTAGCTCTTGACTTATTTCTCTTTCTCTTTTAAATGTTCATTCAATTTCTCATTAACTTTGACCACCATCTTTAATTTCTCTATTAGTCCTTCTAGATCGATATTCTCAACTTCTCTATACTCAGTTTCAACTATGTCTGATAGGTCTAGTTCATCTTCATCTTCACTTAAACCTATAGTCTCAGTAGTATTAAAAGTTACTTAATTATTTGGGTTAGTATATATAAGGCTCTAAAAATCATCATCAAAGTCATCATCATTGATCATAGCTAGAAAAGAAAATAAATCTTGTATGAAAATATCACTATCATTAGTTATTATATCTATAGGTGCAAAATAAGCAAAAGAGCATTCTTCAATATCCTCATTCATTGTGCTAATCTCTAAATGTTCTAGTTAGTTCTATATTTCAAATAACTAAGCTTTTGGTTAATCAAAATTATACATGGTGTTCTTTGTCTTGAATCTATTTGAGTAGTTTTTCTATTTTTCTTCATCCTTCTTCTTTGTGCATTCAACAATCATATAGCATGTTTAACCACCATAATAAGAAGCAGAAGATTTTTTTAGCTTTTTACCAACCTTCATATTTTCTAGCCTCCTAAGCTTCCTAGAAAGATTAGTAATCTCCTTATCAAAGTCTAAATCTAATGTTGATGATTCTTCTTTTTGTTTCATTCTCTTAGCATTGGCTTTGAATGTAATCAACTCCTGCCAACTAGACAAATGGGCTCCTCATTTTTTGATCTACAATGTTAAAAGAATATTGTAGAACTTAGCTATTGTCAACATGGAGAGATCTTTTACTACCTCTATGAATGAGACCTTGGCCTCAAATCTACTTGGTAAAATAGGATTTTTTGATAGGCTATTTCTTCAAACAATGCTTCACTAAGCATAGTCATTTCATTGAAAATCTCATCTATATAATTAAAGAATTTGTTGATGCTTTCATTTTCATCCATCTTCAAGGCATTGAACTAAGCCTTCAATGTTAGTAGCTTATACTTTTCAACTTGATCATCATCTTCATAAATAACCTAAAGATGTAGCCACATTTCTTTAGGTGACTGAAGATGCATGATCTTCATACACATTGCTTTGTCTAAGCCATACACTAAAGCATTCATAGCTTGAGCATTTGTTATTCCTTTACTAATAACCTTTCATCTATCATCCCCATGAGCAAGAAGATATGTCCTTAATTTAAACTTCCAAAGAAGGTATTCGAAACCATCAAACCATGATGCTTTATTAGATGAGAATCCCTGATTATGTGCCATGGCCAAAAAAAAAAAAAAAAAAAAAAAAAAAAAAAAAAAAAAAAAAAAANGGGTTGATTCAGGGTCTTTTTTTAAAAAAAAAACAAACTCAACTAAAGACTAGAAAAAGATCAAATGAAAGACTCAAAATTAGCCTAGTATAGACTTATAAAGTACCAATGCAAATATAAGAAAGAAAACACCAAACTATTTAAGGTGGTTCAACTACTATATTTTCTAGCCTACATCTACTATAGAACTCTCCCTAGACTCTAGGGGATAAATTAATTTCATTAAAAAAATTATAGGGCTTCTTTATAGTTCTAGACTGAGCACAAACCTAAGCTCAAAGTATCAAAAGATTGTTCTTAACAGCTTAGTGGAAGAGGAAATACTTTGCATTTTCCCATAGAGACTCAAGAGTTTTTTGATCTTCTAGTAATAAAACAATCACAACTTTTATAGAACTGAGAATAGAAAGAAGAGAATTATAGAAGAGAAAGTTCTAGTTCAAGCTTAGAGCAAAAAATGAAGCTATTTTCAAGCACTAGATCCTGAACATCATGAAGGCTAATGTGGTAGATTTTTTCATGTTCACTTATTTATAATTCTATAGCCCTATCCATTTTTACCTTAAGACTTCATGGTAGATTATATCGAGAATTCTCGTTGCATTGGATTAAAATCTAGCAATCGCACATGCTTTTAAAGCTATTATTTTCATAGTTTGGTTCCACTAATTTGAGCTATTTAATAAAGTAGAAGAAATGCTAGATAAAACACTCAAGGATGACATGGAAGATTTAAGCAGTTAGATGAGAAAAACCCATCTAGATGAAAACAACCACTATTTCTAAAAGTTGACTCAAGGCTTTAAACATGTGAGCTTTTTCTTTGCTCTTGGATAAAAGTTTCAAACATGGACAAGTTTTTTTTAATGTATGGAAGGACTAAGCTATCAGTGTAAATTAAGGTAAATAGAGTAAAGCATATGGTTCAAAATGCTACTTCTTATTGCTAATGAGGCCCATATATTAATTATCAATTAATGTAAAAAAACTAAGACTTGTTAACTGTCAGTTAATATGAAGAAAATATTCCTCCATTTTTTATCAATATAAGGTATGTCTTTCATAACTTCCAACTTTGTAATCTCATCTTGAATATGATTAAAAATTTCTAAAATCATCTAAAGTTTGTAATCGAAAAAGGATAGCTATTTTTTCCTATAAAGGATGGGAAGATGTGTTAAGCATGACAACAAGAAGAAGAACAAAGTGTGAGAGGAAGGGCTAAGGATGTGGATACATCAACAAGCTATAAGAGCTATCAATGATGGCTTATGTCCTTGGGTTATTTTCTCCAAATAAAATAAGAGCTCTACACTAGTTCCCATGGTTTTTTTCTTGGTTTGTGGTTTTCCATGTAATTTTCTATGTATGTTTTCTTGTTGTATTTGCTATTTCAATTTTCCTGTTTAAATTAATTTTGTAACAAGTGGTATCAAAGCAAGTTGATGGAGTAGCTATAGACAATAAATAGGTTTGTTGGTTAGAATTGGAACATATGGAGTATGTCGATGAAAGATGTCTTGACACAAAAGAAGTACGATGAGGTCCTTCAACCTTCAAAACTTGCAAAGATGTTAGATGATGATTGGAAAAAGTTGCAAGCAAAAGTATTAACACTGATTGGAAAAAATTTTGGCATCTCTATCTAACAAAAGAAATTCTCATGCTCTTTGGGTAATAATGAAACATAAGTTTGATAAAACTTCAAGTTTGAATCAGTTTCATATTTATCAAAAGGTTTTTAATGTAAATATGAAATAAGATGTTTCTTTGGAAGATCATCTAGATAATATGATGGTTGCTCTTATTAAATTTGAAGAATATAAAGTAATAATTCCAGAGCCAGTGAAGTGTTATGTTGTTTTGAATTCTTTACCTAAATCTTGAAATCCAATTATTACCGTTATTACTATCTTTATGAGTACTAGTAATATTTCTTTTGATGTTGTAGTTTCTACTCATTAGGATGCAAAACAAAGATTTCCTGAATGATAAGGTTAATAATCAAGTAATTCTTTTACAATTTTAAATAAAGGAAGATCTAATAAATGTGATCAAAGTAGGGAAAGAAGTAAAAGTAGAGGAACTTCTAAAAGCATGATTGAATGTTGGTTTTACCACAAAACTAGTCACATGAAGTGGGGCTATTGTGGTTACAAAGCTTGGAAAACATCATTGCAACAAATGAGAAAGATAGAAAAATCAAAAAGTAAGGTAGGTCCACAAATAAATCATATAAAGGATGAGCTTGATTTAGGTTTTATTGTATATAAATCATCTACAGTATTTTCTTTAAACACAACAAAAGATGTTTGGATTGTCGACACAGGAGCCTCATTTCATACTTGCCTTGAATGATCTATTTTTACTTCATATCAGCCAGTTTAATTAGGAGTTTGTTTACGCTACCAATGGTATCACTTTAAGAATTTCTGGTATAGAAAGTGTTATTTTACAGCAATATGTTTTCCCTACAATCACTCTTAATAATGTAAGATACATTTCTAAAGTTTGTAAAAAGCTAATTTCTATCTCTTAACTTGATGATTTAGGTTTAAATTTTTCATGTAGAAATAATCAATGGAAAATTACCAAGGACATTTTAACAATTTTAATAGGTAAAAAGATAGGCATAATGTATACCTTAGAAGTTGATATATGTTTGCAAGATGATTTTGTAGCTACAATTGCTACAGGGGAGGATACTAATTTATGGCATAAATAGTTGGATCATATCAATTATTCTAATTTGAAGGTACTTCAATCTCATTCTTACATTCCCAAATTTGTAGTAAGTTGCACAAAATTTTTCAAAGATTGTGTTGTTGGTAAATCAAAAAGGATAAATTTTCTTAGAAATATGGGATGTAGATGAGCTAATAAATTGAAGCTTGTTTATTCTAATGTTTGTGGTCTAATAAATGTAGCATCATTAGTTGGTTCACTATATTTTGTTACTTTCATTGATGATCATACATAGAAAGTACTGGTATTTCCAATAAAGTCCAAGGATGTTGTTTTAAATATTTTTAATTCTTTTATTTCTAAAATAAACACAAATAGCTTTAAAGTTGAACTGTTTGCTTACTAATAATGGTGGTGAATATACTTCAAATGCATCAGATGAGTTTTGCAGAGAAAAAGGAATTTAGCATATTCATCCTCCTCCTGGAACTCCATAAGAAAATGTAGTAGAGAGATGAAATATAACATTGGTTGAACATGCAAGATCTATGATTATTATTGTAGGTTTGCCTAAAATTTTCTGTGTTGAGGCTATTATGGCTATTTCTTATTTAATTAATAAATCACCATATTTTTCTTTAAATAATGAAGTACCAGAGTCTTTTTGGAGTGGAAGACATGTTTCTTATAGTCATTTAAAATTTTTTGGATGTGTTGCTTATATGCATATACAAAAGGAAAATAGATCTAAGTTTGATGATAAATCAGAAAGATATATTTTTATACATTATACTAGTAATGAATTGGATTTTAGATTATGGGATCCTGATGCAAGGCAATTTTTAAGAATATGAGATGTAAAATTTCAAGAAATGTGATGTTTTATGATTTTCAAAAGAGAAAGGTTTTTGATTCTATTACACATCAGGTTCCTAGATTTATTTTGCAGCCTAAAGAAGATATAATACAATAGCAAGTGAAAAATCAAAACACCCTAGAATTTCTAGATGAAGATGAGAAAAAAGAAATTGATGAGGAAAATCTTGCAAAAAATATATCGCATGGAGTAAGGCATTCAAGTAGAATAATACATCCTCCTACTAGATTTAAAGATTATATTCTTTATATCGATGGTTGTGAAACTAAAATAGTGAGAGAAGCTCTAGCAAGTCCCAATGCAATAAAATGGAAGGAAGCAATGAAAAGGGAATGAAATTTACTCCAACAAGAAAATAACTTGGGAAATCGTGAAATTAAGCAAGGAACGTAAAGCACTTCAAGATAGATGGATTTTTACTTTAAATAATGAGTTAAATGGGAAGAATATTTATAATGCTAGGTTGGTAGCTAAAGGTTATCATAAAAAACTAAGAATTGATTTTACAGAAATATTTTCTTCCATTGTTAAGCATTTTGCTATTTGGATTGTTTTTTCATTGGTTACTTGTTTTGATTTGGAGTTAGAAAAATTAAATGTTAAAACAACTTTTTTACATGGTGATTTAAATAAAAAATCAATATGCATTAGCTAGAAGGATTTGTTAATCAAAATAAACCTCATTATGCGTGATGCTTAAGGAAAAGCTTATATGGTTTAAAACAGGCTCCAAGGTAGTGGTACAAAAAATCTGATTCTTTTATGCACAAAATGGATAATTGTATGAGTGATCTTGATCATTGTGTTTATTTCCCAAGTAATAAAAATAAATTTGTAACTTTGTTGTCGTATAAAGATAATATGCTAATTGTAGGAAATGATATATCAAAAATAAAACAACTTAAAATAGAAATGCGTAAATAGATTTCTATGAAGGATTTGCAATAGGCCAAACAAATTCTTGGAATGCATATTTACAAAGATAGAAAGTAGAAAAAATTGTAGCTTAGTCAAAGTGAGTATATTAAAAAAGTGTTGAAATGTTTTAATATATCAAAAGAAAAATCTATAAGTATTTCTTCGGCTTCTCATTTTCAATTGTCTAAGAAAGATTATCTAAGAAAAAAATTGCAAATGTAAAAGATATTTTGTATATTTCTATTGTTGGCTCTTTAATGTATGCTACAGTATGCACTCGTCTAGATATAGCATATGCAGTAACTATTGTAAATAGATATATGAATAATTATGGTTGGAATCATTTGCTTGTGATGAAATGAATTCGCAAATACTTAAAGGGAACTGAATCTTCCTATTTATGTTTTGGAAATAATAATTTGAATATTTTTGGTTATGTGGATGTAAATTTTGCAACTAATTTAGATACTAGACATTCCACTATAGGTTAAGCTTTTGTTTTAGGAGGTGTTGTAGTAAGTTGGATGTCAAAACTTCAATCTCTAATAACTTTGTCCACTATAAAATTTGAATATGTGGCATTAACAAAAGCATGTAAGGAGATGTTATGGTTGCAAATATTTTTACAGTTTCTTAATGTAAAGCAAGACAATTATCAAGTTTTCTACAATAGCCAAAGTGCCCTACATCTAGCAAAAAGTTCAACTTATTAGGACACAACAAAACATTTTGACATTAAATACCATTTTATTAGAGATACTGTTGAAGAAGATTTAATTAATTTGCAAAAAAAATAGCATGAAGAAAAAGTTGCTCATGCATTGAATAAAATGGTAGCAAGAGATGTGCATGTTTTTTGCACAAAATAGCTTGGAATAGCGAAGACGTAAGAATGCAACTTAGAACTAGTGCATCTCTAGCTTGAAAATTTGTTAGATTTTTCTTCAAGTACTAAAATTGCTAACTATAGTTAATGTGAAAAGACAAAGAATTGTTATCTTTCAATTAATGTGAAGAAAACTCTTCCTCTGTTTTTTATTAATTTAAGTTATGTCTTTCATAACTTCTGGCTTTGTAATCTCTTCTTGAGATATGATTAGTAGTTTCTAAAATCATCTAAAGTTTGTAATAGAAAAAGTATAGTTGTTTTCTTCTATACAATAAGGGTGGGAAGATGTGTTAAGTAACAGAACAACAATAAGAACAAAGTGTGAGAGGAAGGACTTAAGGGTGTGGATACAGCAAGAAGCTGTAAGAGCTATCAAGGACAACTTGTGTCCTTGGGTTATGTTCTCCAAATAAAGGAATAGCTCTGCACTAGTTCATGTGATTTCTTCCTCACTTTTTTCTACGTAAATTTTTGTATGTTTTTATTCGTAAATTTTTGTATGTTTTTATTGTTATCTTTGCTGTTTCAATTTTCAGATTTAAATTAATTCTATAACACCATACACTTTACAACTAAGGGTAAACTATGCTTGACTTCTGCAAAGCTAATCTAGAGCAAAAAAAAGTGCATCTCGATATAAAATCAACTATGTATAGATGCTGATGTGGCATCTAAGGCTACTAACATCAAGAGCTTGTATCAACAAAACACAAACAAAAGGATATAAACAACAGCTCAATTCAAGGAGGAGATGGGAAAAAAGCTCAAAACATATACACAGCTTAAAACCACTATACATGAATAAACAGCCAAGCTCAAAATATATACCAATCACTCACAACACAACAGTTTAATCTCATTGGTGGCGTACTTGTGTATTCCAAGAGATTGAAGAGCCCGCACCAGCTCAAGGCATTTAATTACATCAAAATATGGACTCTGTTTTTTTGCTTGGGCTCCTGCTATAATTCCTTTAATTTGGGCTGCAAGGCTATCAGCTTGCTTCAGATACTGGACTTCCTGAGAATTCTCACAAGATGAGAAAGAAAAAACAAGATCAATAAATCACAAATTTTCAAACTAAAAATTAACATGCAAAAAGAAACTATAGAAAATGAAATGGTGCCTCCTACAAAATAGCGTGAAGCCAAGGATAGAATTAGTTGTTCGTTCCACACATTGCCATGAAACTCTACAGAAGCAGCACGTTGGCTGACTGTGGTAGTGCTTTGTGCACGAGACATTTTTTCTGTAAAATGAACTAGAAAGCTCGAAGAAGAAGAGAACCAGAACAATTCTGTTGCAACAAAATATGATTTGGGTTTCTTCCTCGACTAGTTCATTTCTTTCCTTTACTTTCCCGCTGTTTGCCTGTGCCTGTACGTAGTCTACAACAAAAAGATAAATACACACGTGACTTGTTTCAACCATTTCATTTTACAGTAGGTAAGGTGAATTCAATTTGGATAAGATTCCAATCAAATCAATTTGGATAAGATTCCAATCCTCTCATATCATATCGGAGGACACCCAAAGAAAAGAAATATCCACTGCATTGCATGTTACATGTAATGGCATTATATCGTAAACTTTTCAGCGGTACCAACCAATGCTAGGGTGAACACCATCATCATGATGTAAGTTAAAAGGCAGAGCGTAAGGAATTTCAAGCAGACCATAGACGGTTCTTGTTTAGGTCACCATCTACACAAAGATTCTTATCTATTTTAAACTTATTTTTTTCTCCCACTTGATTTGCATAAACTGTAGAGGCTTTACATATTTTTATGATCGCACTTACCAACTAATTATCCGGTGAACACCGCATGCAACTTAAAAAGTAGAGAGGAAAGAATTCCTATGCTTTTTATAATCCCTTTTACCAACAAGATTTATTATTATTTTATTTTTTCCCTTGATCTCTGTTATTGTAAAAGGTATACAAATATGTTGCGAATTTTAGAAAATTATTATCAGTCATCTCATCTTCAAGTGAATTTGGATAAAACCAAATTAATAGTTTATGGTACAAGAAATACCTATTATGGAGGAACTGCATGAATGAAAGAATAATATGAGGTTTCACGGCATTTGTGATAAACTTTGGAAAGATATTGAAAAAGTGCACAAAACGTTTCTTCTCCATGAGTTAAAGGTGAAGATGCAAACATATTACTCAATGGTATTGTGTGAATGTGATTTATTACCTTTAGAAACAGAAGCCTTGTGTCCATTCATTAGATACACTCATGGCTTGCATATCTCAAGGCAAGATAAATTCTTTAAAGCAATTCTTAAGGATTTACGAGACTACGCTTGGTATCTTAAGGGAATGGAATGGTTAATAAAATGATATATCTATTGGAATGAAATGCAACAAAATCCTACACATATTCACTAGCTAGTCAAACAAAGATTTTAACAAAATTGTGGTCTAATGTAAAAATTAAGAAATAGTTTTATTTACACCACATTAGATCTAATAAACTAAATGTAGTAGCTCACTATATTTCAGCTTTTATTTTAATTAAGTATTAGAGTACCATGCATATCATTATAGAAACAATTTCAATCAACTACTAGAGTGCCATCAATATTCTTCAGCTAGTCAAATAAAAGGTTTTAATACAGTTATGGTCTACTAATAAACTAGATGTAGAAGTTCACTAACTCTTATGTTGATTAAGTATCATAGATCATCAATAATATTCACTTAAGTTTACATCATCTTAGAATAGAAAGTGGAAAATAGATTCAACTCATCAGAGAAAAACCCAGGTATAAGTTGTGTAGGTCAAAAGCCCTTGAAAATGAGTTGCATATGTTTTTTTCTTTCAATATTAAGACTACCCAATTAAGACAACATTATAATGTTGGAGCAAAAAACTTGTATGAATTATTTTTACTATCCTCATTATTACTTGCTCATTTTGTTGAGCATGCATTTATTTTTCATAAAAATGTAATATCAATCCAATAGATCCTATGGGTCTTCAAACATAATAAAGTATTAGTTACATTATTCTTATAATTGGAATTAACTTGATTTTTAATATCTTTAACTTCAAATTTTTTAGGACACTTCAAATTAGTTTTTTATCCTAAACTTTAGCATCTTTTTTCTTGTGTTGAAAAGGACAAGCATTAAATAAATGTTGTTTATAATGATGAAAGTTGTAATAATTAGGAAGATTATAGAATGCAATTGCTTAAATATAAGTCTTCTCATCCACTTGCAATACCAAATATTTTTTAAAAGATTAATAAAATTAATTTTAATAAAAAAATCTACAAAATAATATAAAAAGAGAAAAAGTAAAAACATTTTAAAAATAGTAATAGTAAGACAAATAAGAAAGAAGAAAAAACATGTGAAAATTGTATTTGTGCATTAAACCATTTTGAATATCAAAATTAAACACAACTTCCACATACTTGTTGATACAAAAATTTAGGCCCTAAGGCAAACTAATGCATAATGCTTGAAAGTGCATAAGTTTACAAGATTGTTGGTTAGGGCACCTTGCTCATGGGCATAGCTTGGTCAAGAATAGTTTTAATGAAAGAGGCAAGTGATTGATAATTTAAAAGAATATTATATTTAAACATATTAAATTATAAGTAAGTAGAAATATTGAAGATTAAATAACTTGAAAGATCATAATATTAATAATAAAAAATAACAAGAAGAAAAAAAAAAGGCAGTTAGTAGAATTTTTAGTAGCCACAAGTAGCCATGGCGTTGATAAAGGTAGTAAATAGTAGCACTACTAACAACATACCAACAATTAGTAACAACATCTGACAACTAGTACAACCATAGGCATTTGGCAACAAGTTGTAGGTAATAACATGAAGCAGCAACTTGCAAATAGCAACAACACTAATATAGGAAGTTGTACCTTGGGATTAAGATGTGAGATAGATAGAAAGGGTTTAGAATGTGAAAAATGATGACAATGGAACAAGAGAAGGTAAGGGAGAAAGTAAAGAAAAAAAGGAGAGGGATGTTGATTAAAGTAGGAAAGAAAGAAAAGAAAAGGAAATTCAAACTAAAGACAAGATTACAAAGAGATAAAGGCTATTTAAGGGAGACTATGATGGTGGCCCTCCTTCTAGAGGTAGAGAGGGATGTTGATATGGAAATTTAGGTCCTAAGGTAAACTAATGCACAATGTTAAAAAATGCATGATTTTACAAGGTTATTGCCTATGGCACCTTACTTATAGGCATAGCTAGCCTAGGAATAAGTCTCAATGAAAGAATGTTAAATTTAAAAATACTAAATTACTTACAAGCAAAAATATTGAAGATGAAATAACTTGAAAATATCATAATTTTAAGTAAATAAAAAAATAACAAAATAAGAGTTGAAATAAGAAAGACCTAATAGAATCACAGTCACAAGTTACAAGGTATGACATCAAGTAGTCGTGATAGTAGTACCTAACATCACCAATAGGTAGCATTGATAGCTTGTAAATAACAACACCATCTAGTAGCAACTACTAGTAATAACAACAACAAGTTGCATGTAATAACACTAGGCAATGAGTTACACATAGCAACAACACCGATATGGAAAGGGAAAAGTGGTATCAACAACATTGATATTGAAAGGGAGAAGGCATATCAACAACATTAATATTGAAAGGGAGAAGGGGTATAGGATGGAAAAGATGGTGAGAATGGAACAAGGGAAAGAAGAAAAAGCCTTTTTCTCCTTGCTTGTTTATTGATTGCTTCTTTTATGCCTGAGGAGGCCTTCTATAGCACTTTCTCCTTCTCCTATTTTCTCTTTTGCTTTTTAACGAAAGGAAAAGGGGTCAATTGTCCTCCCACTTGACTATCATGCATGTTTTCTTTTGCCAAGTGTGATAGAGCAAAGATCCTTCAAAGATCCTTCATATTTCCTTCGAGTGTCCAATATGCTTGCCTTTCTCTATGCTTACCACCTATCGAAATAGGGATACAAGAAAATCAAAGCATTTATGAATAAAATCATAGATTTTATATTCTAATCAAGGAATAAAGCTTTTTTTTCTTTAATCTGTAGCTCATAACCAATATTCTGCAGGGGTATTGTGCTGCTGAACGTGGCCATGTGAATTTCTTCCTCAAAATCAGCACACCGACACTCACTCAGCTTCACTTGACCACTGATTCCTAAAGCTAGGGTTGTCGTGTCCATCGTGTTTCATATTAAAAGAAAATACTATTTTAGGTCTTGAGTAGTGTTACCAGACTCAGTCACTCATTTTTGTGGAAATAAACTTGATCAAAACTCAGGTTAACTTTTGTATTTTTCAATTTTTATCTTTTGTAATCTTTTAAAATAGTTCAAATTTCAACATAGCTTGCCAGTTTGCAAGTCTGGTAGCACTAGTGTTGAATAGATCTCTAACCTTTTGTTCGACCCTTGAAAACAATATTGGGCTCATTTTTGCATTTAATACTCAATGATGGCTTGTTTTTGCTTGCGATGACCATTGTAAAATATTCGGTAATGTCTTGTTTTTTTTGTCCAATGATGCCTTGAGAGAGTCATGGTTGAGGAAGAAGATTCAAAATATATAACTCATGAAGAAGATATTGCACAAACCTTTCATTGGGAAGGCAAAACTGGTAGCAGCTGCAAATATGAGCCATCGCAAAGAGATGAAGGCAACACACCTTGGACATTTCATACCATGTTAGGCAGTTGGGATAGCAAAGAAGAAACAACACATCAAAAGGAATAGTTGTTGTGATGTTTATAGAGAGATCAATTTATTGATGGATTCGTGACTTGGATGTTTGGGGTGGGGGAGCAAAGGGCAAAAAAAGGAGCAGCCTCTCTCTCTCCCACCAGCAGGTGACATCCAAGAATTGAGCCTTTCTCTGGCCAGCCTCCTCTTTCTCACATAAGGGGTTAACCTCCTCTCTTTCATTGAGGGCCAACCTCTCTTTCATCAAGGACCAGCCTCTCCTCTCTCCGGCACCGGCAGTGCATGTGGCAGACAGAAGAGTGCACGCACTAGGAAATAAAGGTTCCGAACGATGTGCTCGTAACATGTAAAGTAGACAACAACAGCAGCACACATCCCTACGCACCAGAGTTTTTGTCCTTGCTACCACAAAGGACTTTTGCGTCACAGCAACCTTGAACAACAGTGGCTGTGGCTGGCTGTGGGATTTTTCTCTCTCTCCAGATTTGAATTGGTGACTACAACAATATTCTTTTTTTTTTTTTTTCGGGCAAAAGTGAAGCTACAACAAGGAACTTCCTTGGGTTTTCTGCCCACAATGGTAGGTTGTGGTAGGTAACAATGAGTGGAATACCAAATAGATCTCTCTCTCCCTCTGCCAGTGGTTAGGAATGTCTGCAACGATGAGATGGCACAACCAAAAAAAAAACTTCCCGCTGTTCCACAATTTGTTTTGGACTTTCGGACTATCTGCAAAAATATTTTCCGCCCTTTCTTCCGCACTTCTGGAGTATCTGCCTTTAACAACTTAAAAATCAAAAAATATTTTCACCGTCTGTTAAATAATATCTGTCTTCAACCAAAGAATATTAATTTTTTTAATTTACAAATCGTGATCTCTCATAGTAGCGTTAACCAGGTTTTCGTCATGTTTTTACTTTGCATACGTTTTTTTCCTTATCTTTTACAAAATGGTTGTTAAGTAAAGAAATTTTTTTTACCATGAGGGGGTGTTCAACCCTAAAAAATAAATAATAATATTAAAAAAAAAAGATCAGAGTGCATCAGACCCTTCAATAGAGAGTCTAAAGAAAAAGGGCATTAGCCTATTTATATTTTCATCTTTACAACTAATCTTCTTTCTAAGAAAAGGATTAGAATGTTACTCTTATTCACAAAGAGAGAACTTTCTTTAAAGAAAAAAGAATATATCAGAGATAATGAACAAATAACAACAAAAGCTGTAAACTTTCAATTCTTGAGTTCAAAACAAAAACTAAAATAAATTAATAAAATGGAAAACAAATTAATTGTTTTAGAAGCTTTTTTGCTTTATTTTTTTCCATTAACATTTTAATGGAGCTTTATAAACATATTTTAAGGAGAGAATTTTAGTTGTAGAGATCCATTTGAAGGAAAAATTTTTGAAGGGAGAGGTTTTAAATTTTTATAGCTTAAAATTTTTTTATATTTTATATTTTGTTTTTAAATTTTGAGAGTTTTTTATATTTTATTTTCTCAATATTGTTAGGGATTGTTATTTGGGGTGATGTTAAGATGCTTGTTTCTCAAGTCAAAGACCTAGGTTCAAGCCTAAGGGCAACCACTCAAAGAGGTTAAACTTTCACTCATCTAACAACCCCCCTAGGACCTTGCTTAGTAGGATCAACACTATGGTTGTGAGTGATGATCTTTTTATTTTTTCAATATTTTGGAGTTAATGTTTAGATGATGGTTTAACAATATACTTTGAACAACAATGATGCTTTGGGGCATCATACTTTGGGCAACATCCAATGAATTAAGTAGTCATCATGTGAGATATTTTAAATCACCATAGGTTAAACAAAAACCTTACTTTTTTTTTGAGTGGCTCTAAAGGATCAAACCTAGGTCTTACTAGTTAAGAAATAAAGATGGTCCTTATTTGATACAAGAATAATAATATAAATTATGGAGTTTGAAACTCATGTATGTATGTGAATTAGCTATGGTACTTGGTTTTCTACTACTATGCATGAGAGAAAACAGGAAAACTTTAATTTGAAGTAAGAAGACCATGTAAATGTGGATAAGAAACTAGTTAATTTTTCTCAACTCCAAACATAGGGATCCATTCTAACAAGGTCAAGATTGTTTACCCAATGATTAATATATTTTGAGTGGTTGCATCCAATCTTAAACCTAGATCTTATGACTTGAGAAACAAGTACCTTCCCATCACTCCAACTATATCATGTTGTTGTTGGAGCATTTTTATTCTAATTCTAGTTGGTAAGAGTATTAAGTGGATCAATGCAATGCATTAGTGATTTGCGAATTTGAGAAATTTTATGGGTACAGTATGTAATAGATACAAGATACTAATAGAAGTGCATAAGATCTATATTGGATACCTACAATTTAACTTTTGACTAAAAAATTCTTAAAAGTCTTCTAAATTATTAACATAAAATCTTTTATAAATTTTAAATTAATTTTGAACTATGAAAGAGACATTTAATGAATTAGAAAATGGTAAACAAAGAAAAAAGTGTTGTATCTCATTAGTGATGTATCATTTTAAGTGTGCTTTAGGATAATACCTTATTTTATCTTTTAACAATGACATACTAGCTTAGTGGTAAGACTCTTGATTTGAAAGCTCTAAGTCATGGATCAATACTAGTGGGTAATGATGAGCTAT
Organism: Gnetum montanum; assembly: GCA_015680685.1. NCBI lineage: Eukaryota > Viridiplantae > Streptophyta > Gnetopsida > Gnetales > Gnetaceae > Gnetum > Gnetum montanum. The sequence goes on from MNCI01033436.1 coordinate 23,670, forward strand.
ATATCTTGGGGTATACTTATGTTACAGTTATTTCGGGGTTCCAACACCCCTCCCCTTTCTCTTGTTTTATCTTTAAAAAATATAATTTAAATATTTTATTATATTTAATTCATGTCCCCACATATGAACTCGTATGTCTTTGCAAATGCTTATGTACCAAAGCACATTTCAAATCACGAATCTTCAATTCCTTACTTTGAAAAATAAGATTCATTTGATGCATAGATCAATGTTAATCTTCCTCTTGAATTCAGTAAGTGTTCTCACATTTGCAAAGGCAAGAACCAAGTAGCATGCAAGTACTCCCAACATTATCATCATCATGAAAAGCTTCCAATAACAAAATATCCATGATCAAATTGCTAGGTGCTACAATGCAATGCAACTAAACTATGAGTACCAACATCATAAATCTCTATTTGGTCATTCATAGTACACATATTGTAAGTTTTATGGATTAAGGGTTTTTATAATGTACCAGTCAAGATACATCTTTTAATTAAAAAAAATTCTGGAATCACTCAAAAAGAATTTGCAAAAGGCCTTTGTTAAAATATTGATCAATTAGCCATTTAAGCAAATTGCCTTTCAAGAAACTTCCACTTTGCTTCTGCTTTAGGAAAAGATACCTCGAAAAATAATGAGTTTCATAGAAATTGTCCTTACACAAGCATCGAAGATGTCCAGGTTAAATATTACTTTTTTAAATAGTGCGTTTTCCAATTGTACCGCTACCAACAACTTAAGTCCTTAAATTAAAGGCTGAAACGGGAGTATATGATACTATCTTGTTCAGGCAATCTTCTGGAACATCTTCACTTATGAAAATCATAACTTATATCATTAATTTTTTAAACTAATACAAAAAAGACGTTTTTTTTACTTCAGTTACTGCTTAACACGAGGGAAAACTTGAATTATCATTTTCTTTGCACGCAGCTAAAAATTAAATATATTTAATATAATTTAATACAGTAAAAAGTCGAAATTTTTTTGCTAAATTTTCCTTGATGGGTTACCGTTTTAATTTGATTTTACCAGAGGCATAGCATATCATCAGCATTTGAAAGCATATTGACCCAGCATTCTCCACAAATTCCATGGCCTCACAATACCGCTGGTTTTCATTTAAAAAAATAATTGGAAATAAAGAAGGCAATTCATTGCTTTTTGACTGCCCTGATTTAATTAACTTTTACTGAATTTAACAATAGCGGAATACATACAGATTTATTTTAATAGATTTAATAATAGTGGAATACATGCAGTTTTATTTGGTGCGATCCACTTGGATGTCTGAATTCCTTGTAAAGCTTTACATTCCCAGATTTCTTGTAAAGTAAGTAATAACTTAGTAAAAGGTATCTGTTTGACCACCTTGTTTCTATTCTGTGTTTTTGTTTAAAATCACTGGACTTGCAAACTTGTGGGGTATCAAAGAAGAAACTTAGTGAAAGGTATCTGCTTGACCTTCACGTTTCTATTCTGTATTTTGCTTAAAATTTTCGGACCAGAAAACTTTTGGGTATTGAAGAAGAAAGGTGGCAGATAAAAATTATTTACTCAACGTGTAGCAGAATTTTTATCTAGTTTGACTGAAGTTAAAATTAACAATAAGAAGGAAACGAAACATATGTACCAATACATATGCAATGTCTTTCTCAATTAGCAATGAGAAACTGAAAAAAGTAGCACTAAAAAAGTTAAAAAGTTTTGTATGAGGCTGTTGATGCATAAATTTTGGATACATCAACTTCTTGCTTGGAAAAACTTGTTTGAGGAGACTATTGCCTAGGGTACCTTCGGTATGGATATGAAAACCTAGGAATAGTCTTAGCTAGAGAGGGCCATGCGATATTACAAAAAAAGAAATTAAATTGAAAATGAGGAAATTTTTATTGAGCAACAACATTGAATTCCAAGACTGAATGAAAATACAATAGTTGACTAAAAAAAATGAATTTTTCTTAGTCCTCCACTACTGCCGCTGGTCCTTCATTGCCAGTGCTGCCCACTACTAGGTAGATAAACCCCAATCATTATCGAAGAGGGAGAGGGAGAGATAGTGAAAGAGAGAGAGAGATATGCTTTGATCACCTATCAATCACCTACTCCATGTACACATTAGAACATGTTGCCATCGAAATGCGAAAAGGGGAGGGAGGAGAGAAAGACCATTTGCTATTACCATCCACCACGTGTCTACTGCTTTAGAGGGAGAGAGGGAGACTCCTGCTGATGGGAGAAGAACAGACGTGATATCCCTTTTGCTGATCTTCCTACCCTTCAGAGAACAATCCCCTCTCTATTGTTGTTTTGCCTCTATTTATTGTTGTTTTTGCACCCCTCAATAATGACACCCATGTCCACCACTACTCCACTACCATCAATTACACCGTGTAACACCCACCACTGATGTAACTCCCAACACCACCACCCCACGTTTAGACGTAACTCCCATAACACTCAGACATAACTCCCATCACGTTCTCCACCATTATCAGTTACCACCAATGTAACTCTTCTAATGCATATAACTCTCGACACTAGCATTGTCGATTACACCACCCCTGCGGTTGTTACATAATCAATGTTTTACACCACCTTGGTCATTACAACCATGCCATCATGCCGTGGCAACATAACCGCTCCCACAAGCTCACCATTATGAATCGGGCATCAAGACTTGCTTGTACAAATTAACTTTCTTTGTGCTTAGTGTTAGGGGTTTAGACTTGTTGCTCATGGCCCCATGCCCAACATGGGCGATGTTGGCATCAACACTTAGCCCCAAACTAAAAATTGCATACAACTGCAAGGAACAACACAACAATAGAAATCTTAAAAAGAGATATAAAAGACAGAGGACAAAGTCAGGACTCAGGTAAGGATCGCCAAAACACAAATCTAAAAATGGGACTGGCAAAATGAGGGTTTAGAGATTTGAAATAAGATTAAAGATGGATGATGACACTTGGGTAATGAAAATTTTAGGAAACAGACTTCTGGAATCATAAAATAAAAGGGCTTGAAAATTCTCTAAAAATAAAGTAAAAGATTTTTCCAAGATAAGGGCTGAAAATAGAGATTTTAACAAAAAAAAAATTTGAAATAAGATCAGGAAATGAGTTAGGCCCTCTTTCTAGTGCCAAAAATGTGTTAATGGGTAAATTTTGGATGCACCAACACCAGAGGAAAAACTCATTTGAGGAGACTATTGCCTAGGGCATATCCTAGATGGTTATGGAAACCAAACAATAGTCTTAGCTACAAGAGCCATGTGATGTTACAAAAAGGACATTAAACTAAAAATCAGAGAATTCAAATTGAGCAACAACCTTAAATTTTAAGACTTGATGAAAATACAATAGTTGACTAAAAAAATAAAGTTTCCTGGTTCCCCATTGCCCGCTAGTCCATCGTTGTTAATGGTGCCCATTACTAAGTAGGTAAAGCTCGATTACCGTTGAAGAGGGAGGGGGGGGGGGGGGGGGGGGGGAGAGAGAGAGAGAGAGAGAGAGAGAGAGAGAGAGAGAGAGAGAGAGAGAGAGATGCTCTGATCACCTACTAACTGCCTACTCCACGTACACGTTAGAATGTGTCATCCTTGTCACATGAGAAGGGGAGGGAGGAGAGAGAGACTACTTACTGTTGGTATCCACCATGTTCCTACAGCTCTAGAGGGAGAGAGGAAGACTCTTACTAATCGTAGAAGAGGAGGCTCAATGTCCCTTTTGCTAATCTTCTTGCCCTTCAAAGACTAATCCCCTCTCTACCAGTACTTTACCTTCATTTATTGTCATTTTCGTGCCCCTCAATAATGACACCCATGTCCACCACTACTCCACTACCATCAGTTACACCATGTAATGCCTACCACTGATGTAACTTGTAGCACCACCACCCCACATCTAGACATAACTTCCACCATGCTCTCCATCACTGTCGGTTACCACCAATGTAACTTTTATAATGCATGTAACTTTCAACACCACCATTGTTGGTTATGCCACCTCTGCGGTTGTTACATAACCAATGTTCTACACAACCTAGGCCATTACATCCATGCCATCATGATGTGGCAATGTAACCATTGTCACAAGCTTGCCACTATAAATCAGGTCCAAAGACATGCTTGTACAAATTAACTTTCTTTATGCTCGGTGCTAGGGGATTATACTTGTTAAGCATGGCCCCGTGCCTAGCATGGGAGATGTTGGCATCAACAGAGGCAAGCAAGTTATTTAGTTGAGTTTTGTGTAGGCCGCAATGGTCTTCTCCTTTGCAAGAATTTTCTTTTTTCTCTATTCCTACCATTTATTGCTTCTTCTTTGCCTGTGCATCCTCTTTAGCTCTCTCTACATTGTTGTTTTTGAAGGTCACACAAAAGATGATAATGTAGATGCAAAGGGAGCTACAGGTGATGTAAGAGCTTTGATTCAATTCATGAAATGTATCACCAACGATCCACTCTTTCTTCTCAAAAATTGAAATGATATTGCTATTGCTCTAGATGCAAATAATTGGACTGGGATCACTTAATCCACCAAGCATGAGTTGTGGACATCAATCTAGAAAATGCAACATTATACGGCTCCCTATCTCCCCATGTCTCCAACTTAAGAACCTTGACATTTTCAATAACTCTTTCACTAGTACAACTCCACCATCCCTTGGGACAATGTGTAGAGGCTTAAAACATTGGATTTATGCATTAATGAATTTAAATGTGAGATTCCTTTTCAGTTAAGAAACTATAGTAATTCTTTGAGTGGTATGATTCATGAGTCTCTTGCCAAACTCTAGTGCTTGAACAAGTTATGTATTTTTCCAAAATCAGTTGGGTGGACATGTCACTTCCTAGTTGGGAGAACTCCACAAACTAGAATTGCTTGACCTTTGTGACAACATGTCATTCCTGCTTAGCTGGGCAACCTATCTTCTTCATTCATGAATGTTGAGTGGTCCCTCCTCATGTAGAGCTATGACTATTGTGGCAAAGACAAATTTAGAAAAATAATATTTTATAATAAAAAATAATTATGGCTTATTTTTTAGCTATGTTTCTAATTGTTATTTGTATTCCTTATTTATAATGGCTAAAATTTAGCCCTAAGGCTGTTAGAATTTTCTCCATAATTTTAGGATAATTTATTCCTATATAAAGGATCTTGGATCCTTGGTTTTTTCTATGGGCTTTTATTTGTTACTCAAGTAAGTATAGAGAACATTCTTCTCTGAAGGCTAAAGATTTGTTTGTAGCCTTGTTATTCTTTTTTGGAGATTAATAGACTACGTGCTTTCCTATGAATGTTTCCCTTCATATTGAAGGATTTTACTATGTAAATCCTATGTCTATTTATCTATTATTTTTATTCTTTTATTCTCATCATCCTTTTATTTCTTGTTTCTATATTTGGCACAATAACTAATATCAAAGTGGTAGTTTTTTTTTGACATTTCTAGACATTTTTTCTAAGGCATAGTCCTTGCTCTAAGTTCATACACTTTGGACAAGATCCAGAAAGTGAAGATTCAGAAGTTGACAAGTGCTAATTGGCATATCTTGAAAGTCCTGATGGTAGATATTATACTAGAAAGAATAGAAGGCTCTGATTATAGACAAGATTACAAAAAAGCCTTTCGGCATGAGTGATTGGGACTAGAAGAAACTTGATAGAAAGGCTTTGTCTCTTATTATGTTAGGGAAGAAATGTCCAATAGTGAAAACTCCCAACAACAATAGCTCTCAAATGAGCATTTAAGAAAGAAAGAAATAGAAAAATGATTTGATATTTTCTTCCTAGTTATGAATTAAAGGCACAACCCATCTCTATTTATCATCTGTTTAAGACTCCATGGCCAGCTCATTCACAATGAATCAAATAATGAGAAACCAATAATGCAAGGATAATAATGGAAGCTAGTGGGAAAAAAACTATTTGTAGGTTTTCTTCATGTCATGGGATTGAAATTTACCATTTGCTAATCTTCCCCATATCAAGGCTCCACACTAGGAGGGACTACATAATAATCTTCCCCTCCCAACTTATGTGGAGTTTCAAATAGGTCGGATGTCCATTTATAAGCATCAAGTTTAGTTTGAGGTAGTGATTTAGTTATCATATCTAACCTATTCTTGTTAGAATGGAATTTTTCAATACATAATAATTTTAATTTTGGGACATCCCTAACCCAATGATATCTTATATGAATGTGTTTAGACCTTGAACAAAAAGTGTAATGTTTACTAAGATGGATGGCACTTTGACTATCGCAATAAAGGATAAAATTCTTTTGCCTAACTTTGAAAGAAATTGCTTCATCCATAGTAGATCCTTGCTGGCATCAATGGCATTGTATTTAGCCTTTGCAATAGACAAAGCAACACATTACTGTAATTTTGATTACCATGATACTGTTTCCCCTACAAAGGTCATCAAATATCATAATGTGGATTTTCTAGAATCAACATCACTAGCCATATCTCCATTTGTGTAGCCAAAAAGCACACATTTAACATGACTAAAACATAAACATAACTTGGAATACCTTTAAGATACCTAAGGATGTATTTCATTGCTTCCTAATATTCTTTACTAGGATTAGCAAAAAATCAACTAAATACTTCAACTACATGAGTAATGTCTAGTCTTGTGCATACCATAGCATACATCAAGGTGCCTACTGCTAATGCATAGGGTACATTCTTCATTTCTTCTTTTCCTTTCTCACATGTAGGACATTGTTTAAAGCTACGCTTAAAGTGACCTACGAGTGGGGAGAATATTAGTTAGGCCTTGCTCATGTTGAATCTTTTAGATAGCTTTTTAATATACCTTTCTTAAGATAACCATAGCTTTCCTTTTTTTTCTATCTCTTAAGATCTTCATGTTAAGTATTTTCATGGCTGGCCTAAGATCCTTCATTGCATAGATCTTGCTCAACTTCCTTTTCAACTTATCTATTTTTTTAGTATAATGGACAACTATTAACATATCATCTACAAAAAATAAAAGAATAATGAAATTATTATTAGAAAATTTATTAACATAAATAAAATGATCAAAAGTAGTTCTTTTATATTCGTGGTCCCTCATGAATGAGTTAACTTTTGTTTACCACTATTGTGGTGCCTACTTAAGCCCATACAAACTCTTCTTCAACTTGCATACAAGGCTCTCCTTTTCCTTGACCTCAAAACTTTTAGGTTGCTTTATATAAATCTGTTCTTCCAAGTCATCATGAAGAAAAGTTTTCTTCACATCTAGTTGTTGGATTTCAAAATTTATGTTAGAAACTAACCCCAAAACAAATGTAATAGTAGACATTTTTATCATAGGTGAAAAAATTTCCTCAAAATTGATACCCTTTTTTTGACTAAAACCTTTAGATGGAACACCCGCTTGTTGTTGAGAGCTTTCCTACCTTCTAACAACTTTACCAACTCATAGGTTTGGTTCATATGTAAGGATTACATCTTCTCTTGTATGGATTTTAGTCACTTTTCTTTATGCTCATGCAATATTTCTTCATACTAGTTTTCAAATTCTCCCCCATTAGTGAGCAATAGATTCTCATCTAGGGAATATATTTTGGAAGGTTGATACTGTTAGGTGGATCTTCTTGATTGGGGCTCTTCTAGAAGAATCAAATCATGATGTGGTTCCTATGTATCATATTTAATTATGAAATCATTTGGTGTTAACTCTTGGTGAACTCCATTATCTTCAATATTCTATGCATCTCCCTCATGGTCCTCATGTATTACAGGTGGAGTTGTAGCATCATCTAAATGGATCATTCTTCTATTGATTGAATTTGACCTTTCATCTTGCTCAAAATTTGTAATAGTTTGATCTTCAAAAAATACAATATTTCTACTTCTGATGATTTTCTTATCCTTTAGATCCTACAATCTATGGCTAAATTCATCATATCTATAGTTGAGGAAGATACATTGTTTTGTCTTCTCATCGAGCTTGGACCTCTTACCTTTTGGAATGTGAGCAAATACCCTACAACAAAAAACTCTCAAATAATAATAAGATATATCTTGTCCTATCCAAACTTTATTAGGAATATCACTATTCAAATGTTTGGAAGGAAAAAGGTTGATTAAGTTAATAGGTATTCTCATTGCCTCATTCCAAAATTGTTTTGGAAATTTTTCATGAGAGAGCATACATATAATTATATCATAAATGGTTCTATTCATTATTTCTACTACACCATTGTGTTTAGGGGTCTTTGACTCTAGTTTATGAACCTAATTTCTTAAGAGTTATAGTACTCATTAAATAGTTCTCTATATTCACCATCTTTATCAGCTTTAACACATTTTATATTTTTTACTAGTTTCTCTTTCCATCTTATTATAAAATTACTTAATTACATCCAACATTTGATCTTTGGTTTTTAACACAAATGCCCACACCTTTCTAGGGTGATCATCAATAAAAGTAATAAAATATGATGCACCATGAAGAGTTCTATCTTTCATGTAACACACATTCGTATGAATCAACTCTAGAATATTATTTTTCCTAAATGAAGAAAATGTATGAAAGGAGACTCCATGTTGCTCCTAGAATATTATTCTAGCTATACAATAAGTACAAGGCTTTAATGATGTCCTAGCATTTTAACTAAGAGCTCCTTCATGGTAGGAACTTTAAGTCCCTTTTCACTTAGGTGACCAAGCCTTTTATGCCATAGTTCAACAAAAGATTCCTACTCAACAGTATTTATAACTCTATTTTGCTAGATTTACTTGAGTAATATAAAGAGATTCTTTTTTCTTAACTTTAGCTAATACTAGAGAACCTTTCTTAAGCTTCCATCCCCATGACCAAAGTGAGTATTATATCCTTCCTTATAAAACTATCTTATTGAAATTAGATTGAAAGAAACTTTTGAAAAATACCTAACGTCTTTGAGTAGCAATCTACATCCAACATTAGTTTCAAGCCACATATCTCAAATGTCATGAATTGTGCAACAATATGAAAAGAATTAAGCCACATTATTTCCCATTCTAACAGTTCCAAAGTTGCCATTAGCATAAGATAAAAATAAGTCTTTAGAAGCAACAATATGAAAAGAAGCTGCAAAATCAATTACCCATGTAGAATCTTCATAGGAAAGATTAAGATAACCTTCATCTAAGGTAAGAACAACATCACCATCAGTAGAACTATTTTCTACTATATTATTCTCACCTTCCTTTCTTCATCTTTACCTATGGTTTGATCCTTTTTAAAGTTCTAGCATTTCCTTTTGATTTACCCAGGCTTACCATAATAGTAGCATTTGATACCTTTCCTTGATTTAGATTATCTTTTAAGTCTATCTTTCCAGCTATGAGAATTTTTGTTATTTTTATTCCAAGAGTTTATACTATTACATCTACCTCTCCTTTGTACAACAAGTGCCTTAGACTCAAAAGAAGATCTACCAAGTTCTTTTCTTCTAGTCTCTTCATTGAGCATACTATCTTTTGCCATGCTCAAAGTTACCTTCTCATAAGGGCCTAAATTACTAAGAGATACAACTAAATTTTTCTCACTACGAGGTAAAGCACTTAACAAAATCAAACCTTATACCTCATCATTGAGTAGAAGCCTGATAGGGTCCAATTGATTGAACAGTTCTTGAAATTTTTTTAAATATTTTGTAACACTTTGGCCATCAGTGTACTTCATATTCATGAGCCTTCTAATTATAAATGCATTTTTTTGGACATTATTATTTTCATAAAGACTCTTCAATTTCTTCCAAAGCACATAGGCATGTTTCTCCTATACTATATGATGAATGCTACTAAAATCAATTCATGTCCTGCTCAAACCAACAAATTTTTTATTAATCATTTTCCAATATTTTTCATTAAAATGATTAGGCTTAACTTCTTCATATTCTATGGGATTAAATAAATATTTACAATAAAGCAAATATTCCATCATATTCTTCATTATTGAATAATTAGATGAGGTAAATTTAATCATCAAACTAGAATGGAAAGCTTCCTCCACTTGAATTACTTAAATAACCAACTCACCAAAATTATTTGTGTGGAAAAGAGAATATATCTTTTTGTTCCCACAACAGATTTGAGAACAAACCTTCTTGTAGCTTGCAGTAGAAAAAAAAATTCAAGGCATGCAACACCACCACCATACATGGTTCTACTTTTGGGGATTTTCATGGGTCACTTCATTCCCATGGTAGAGCTCACTTGAGTCTATGCATCCATCATAGTCTTTCTACTATAAATTTTATGGTACTAGCCTAGGCAATCATAGTGGAGAAACTCCAATAGTCTGCTAACAAGCTCAGGGGTGTTGATGTCATGTTCCTACAACTTCAGACATATAGAAAACTACCACAACTAACTATAGCAATTGCACCATAGTAGACTTTGTAGGCTATGGGAGATTGTAGCCACCAGCTCTAAAGCTTTGATACTAGATGTAGGGACAAAAATACCTAGCAACAACGAATCTTAATTGAGCATAAAAGAAAGAAAGAAATAGACCAACGATTTCATCTCTACACCTAGTTATAAATTAGAGGCATATCCCATCTCTATTTATCATCTATTTAAGGCTCCATGACCAACTCATGTAGAATGAATCAAATAATGAGGAACTAATAATGTAGGATTAATAATAAAAGGATTGTAATATAAGTAAGGAAGTTAATAATAATTTTCAAGTATTCTCCATGTCATGGGATTAGAATTCATTATTTTCTGGTCTTTCTCAAGTCATAGCTCCACATGAGAAGGGACCACTTATCATATTAGGCCATATTTATCTATTGAAGATTTATCCACAAGGTAATAGATTTAGAAACTACTGAAGAGTTATGATAGAAGCTTTTATTCCTTTATGAATAACCCTCTCGAGTGAATAAAGTTTTTGTAATGAGAATATTATGTTGATTGAAGATGAAGGAAAATTATTCTCTTACCTAACATATTTTAAAATTTAATAGTTATTTTTTCCAATTAAAATCATTGAGAATGACCTTGGATAAAGAAGTTCGATCATTGTTGTTACTTTTCTCATTGCTTGATAGTTGGGAGATCATGATTTCTACTATTACTAATGCCTCAAGATCAAATGCATTGAAGTTTGATGATGTGGTTGCTAGCTTGTTGGATGTGGAAAACTAAAAGGCATTTATTCAAAATGTTTCCAATGCTACAAAAGTGCTAAGTATTGAAAGAAAAGGTAGATCTCAATAAAAAAGAGCAACAAGGATGAAGTTAAAGCAAGGAAAAATTTTGGAACAAAGATTTTTATTGTTGGATATGTAAGAAGAAAGGTCACTTGAAAAATGATTAGCATCTTATAAAATTAAAAGGGAAGGAAATGGTAGCAAACTGATGAATAGAGAAGCTGGAATAGTGTTATTCAGCACTAACAATACTATGCTGAAAGAGGAAGACCTTGGTGAACCTAGCGTTTGGATTATTGACACTAGTACTTCATTTCATGCATGTTCCTATGATTCTTATTTTCATACCTTCATTCTTATTGGACATGTCAAGCTTGGAAATGGAATAACATATGTGATTCAAGGGATTAGTGATGTGATCATTGTTGATGAGCGGCAAGGTATCCCTACGCTCAACCATACAAATACAAGCATTTCATGCATGACCCGGTCAAAATTCCAAGGACTAAGTGCTTATGCACCCTTGTGAAACAAGGATGGGTTGGTTGATCATTGTCTTCCCAAGCTTACCTGTATGTCACGATTGTATAGTTAAGTAAGCTTGAGGCATATAATCTTTATAGCTTTTATATTTTTATGTCCTGCGCTAGTAGGGAAGGAGAGAGGTAACTAAGTGACTAATTTAACTTAACTACTCATTAACTAAGTTCTAACTAATCCTAACACCAGCATTCGTTCCCACTTGCCGTACACATCCTGAACTAGTGCAACATTGTTGGGATTACCAAACGCTAATCGTTACTACGTTACCAAGCATTACACACATGCTTGAAGTGGTCATGCTTGTGTAATTTAACGATTTGCTTAATTGATCAAAATGAATTGCTGTGCTAATAACAGAAATGTAAAGTGCATAAAATAAAATAAATGCATAAGAAAATAAAATAAAAGAAATGCATAAGAAAAAAAATCTCAAGTGTTGCAAGGATGAATCAAAGAGCTCGTCTTTATTTCCATACACAAGGTGTGCTCAGGTACACAATACTCGAATAAAGATCCATCCACACTTAGACCTCCTGCTATGGGTACTTGGAAAATACTTTAACTTTCAAATAAACTATAAGAGTTTCACTACTTGATTGCTAAAAGACTTCTTCCCAATTGTGTGCTTGGGCATTGCATTTATAGGCTTGGAAGCAACTACTCTAAGAATTAAAGTAACCGCTCTAATAATTAGAATAACTACTAAAGTAATCGATAGAGTAACCACTCTAATAATTAGAGTAATTGCTAGACTAATCACTAGAGTAACCACTCTAATAATTAGAATAACTACTAGAGTAACCACTCTCATCATACCCCCACAACTAAATGAAAACTCGTCTTTGTGTTTCTTAAAAAATATTGGAAAGGTATGGGATTATTGACTAATTGAAAATTGATGGTGGAATGGGATGATAGACTCAATGTGCCTAGTCAACAAATCAATAAGCATATTACAACATTAGTGTTCATGACCATTGTGGCGAACACTCATACATAAATGACATCCAAGCCTTTATTTGATAGCTTGAAGAGAAAAAGAGAGAGAGAAAGAAGATGGAACGTGTTGCCACCAATGCTGAGATTGCACCTTCCATTGTTTATCCATAGCCATGCCTCCAAACTTTCTCCTTTCATAAATGCTCCAGTTCTAGATCATCCTGAGTGCTTCCTCCAAGCCCAATCCATTGTTTGAATGATCGCCATCTGCACATACAACATAGTCACAACAGAGCAAGGATAGATAATCCACAATGCAGTTGATACCTTGCCTCGATATGAACCACATTGACTAAGTTGTAGTTATGGCAGAAACTGGTTTGAAGATTTATCACTAGCAACTACCCAAGGTGTAGGTGTTAGGCAATTAGTAAAATGAAAAAAATTAAAATATTTGTGCTAGGGCCCCCACGACTAAGAGCAAACCTCCGGTAGCTATAAGATGGAAAAACATGAGGAATAAGAAAGAAGAAAAATATCAATAGCAATGCTAATAAAATGGATGTCATGGATGGGGATGAAATAAGAAATGATTGATTGTAGGAAATATTTAAGGGAAAGAAGTCAACAATTACACCAGAAAGAAATGCCAGTGGGTCCTCCCCAAAACAGGCTCATGCCCTTTATGCCCTAACAAACCCACAAACCAAAGAGTCCGTAGGATATAGAAATGTCATTTAGAAGCATGAGTTAAAAACTAACCCACAAGAATTCACCAAAGAACAACAATGCATCAACCCAGAATGGACTAATGATAAAATTGGCAATGAGGTGGAAAATGGGAAGAAAGATGGAGAGGAGAGAATGGAATGGAATCCCAAGAACAAGGTTGTGTAAAGCCTCTTGTGTATTTCATGGTTAAGATAATTGAGTAGAAATCATCCCAAATCCAAACTCAAACCAACCACATTTAGTGACCTCGCATCAATACACTTGGCCAATCCATCCTCTTGAGTCAACAAGAATGCTTCCACAAAGAGTGACCACCATTCCAAGGAGAGTGAGATGGAGAAGCAAGAAGCGAGAAAGGGCCATATTTAGAGAGAAACTTCAAGCATGGGTAACATGTCTTTCTAGTGCTATAACTAGTGCTTGTATCCCATATTGCTTTATTATGTCTAAGGGGTGTGCTTTGAATTCTCACCTTTTTCTCTTTTTTTTTCTCTCTCTCTTTTCTTGATGTTTATGCATGAGAACCACACCATGAAAAGACTTATTTTTATTCACTCAGCTTCCTGATATTTGAATAATTTCAGAATGGTAGAAAACCCAAGAAAAAGCATCCAAGCACCCCAAGAGAATGGCCAGCACCAATGCATCGAATCCCCTTGAAGTCACATCCTTTTCATCCTTTGAGTCTTTCCTTGTTTTTAAAAATACCCAGCCACCAATTCAGTAATAAGTTTACTTAGAAAAAGGGGACTGTATAGTTCCAAGCCAA
>MNCI01033440.1:9955-20278 GCA_015680685.1 Gnetum montanum
GCTTGGGCTAGAGTAGTACTGGGATGGGTGACCTCTCGGGAAGTCCTAGTGTTGCATCCTCTTTTTTTCCTTTCGATTTTCTCGTACGTCTGTATCGTTCGCGGGTGCTCGCTTTGCCTTTTCATTTTTCCGTCGCAGGCCCACGCCCGGAGAAGTCCTTGCTTATTTCGCTTCCCGTTCCTAGTTTTCTCTCTCTATGCGTGACATGAGGTTGCCCGGCACAAGGTTAGGCGATCGCAGCATCATGCAGTAGGCGAATGCAATCGTTCATACGCCAACACAACGGATCTGATCAAGACTCCGTAATTCAGCACGCTTGGGCTAGAGTAGTGCTGGGATGGGTGACCTCTTGGGAAGTCATGGGGTTGCACCCTCCTTTTTCGCTGTGCTTTTCTTGTTTCGTCTTCATGGTCGGACGGTGCTTGTGCTTTATTAGTTGTTCTTCGTCACAGGCTCAGGGCTGGAACCGTATTTTCCCATTTCCTTTTTCATTCCTAGTTTTCTCTCATTGCGCATGCCATTGCTTTGCGCGGCGCAAGTTAGAGTTGGGGAGGCATCGTGCACTCGACCGGTGCGATCATACCAGTGCTAACACATCGGATCCCATCAGAACTCCATAATTAAGCGCACTTGGGCTAGAGTAGTACTGGCATGGATGACCTCTCGGGAAGTCCTAGTGTTGCACCATATTTTTTTCCTTTCGCTTTTCTCGTACGTCTGTATCATTCGAGGGTGCTTGCTTTGGCTTTTCATTTCTCCATCGCAGGCCCATGCCCGGAGAAGTCCTTGCTGATTTCGCTTCCCGTTCCTAGTTTTCTCTCTCTATGCATGCCATGAGGCTGCCCGGTGCAAGCTTAGGTGATCGCAGCATCATGCAGTTGACAAATGCAATGGTTCATGCGCCAACGCAACAGATCTGATCAAGACTCCGTAATTCAGCACACTTGGCCTAGAGTAGTGCTGGGATGGGTGACCTCTCAGGAAGTCGTGGGGTTGCACCCTCCTTTTTCGCTGCACTTTTCTCGTTTCATCTTCATGGTCGGACGGTGCTTGTGCTTTATTAGTTGTTCTTCGTCGCAAGCTCAGCGCTGGAGCCGTCTTTTCCCATTTCCTTTTTGGTTCCTACTTTTCTCTCATTCCGCATGCCATTGCTTTGCGCGGTGCAAGTTAGAGTGGGGGCAGCGTCGTGCACTCGATGGGTGCGATCATACCAGTGCTAACGCATCGGATCCCATCAGAACTCCATAATTAAGCACGCTTTTGCTAGAGTAGTACTGGGATCGTTGACCTCTTGGGAAGTCCTAGTCTTGCACCCTCTTTTTTTCCTTTCGCTTTTCTCGTACGTCTGTATCGTTCGAGGTTGCTCGCTTTGCATTTTCATTTCTCCATTGCAGGCCACACCCGGAGAAGTCCTTGCTCATTTCGCTTTCCATTCCTAGTTTTCTCTCTCTATGCATGCCATGAGGCTGCCCGGCGCAAGCTTAGACGATCGCAGCGTCATGCAGTTGATGAGTGCAATCGTTCATGTGCCAATGCAACGGATCTGATCAAGACTCCGTAATTCAACGCGCTTGGGAAGTGGTGGGGTTGCACCCTCCTTTTTCACTGTGCTTTTTTCGTTTCGTCTTCATGGTAAGATCGTGCTTGGGCTTTATTAGCTATTCTTCGTCGCAGGCTTAGCGCTGGAGCCATCTTTTTCCATTTCCTTTTTGGTTCCTGGTTTTCTCTCATTGCGCATGCCATTGCTCTGTGCGCTGCAAGTTAGAGTGGGGGCGGCATCGTGCACTCGACGGGTGTGATCATACCAGCGCTAACGCATCGGATCCCATCAGAACTACGTAATTAAGCATGCTTGGGCTAGAGTAGTACTGGGATGGGTGACCTCTCGGGAAGTCCTAGTGTTGCACCCTCTTTTTTTGCTTTCGCTTTTCTCGTACATCTGTATCGTTCGCGGGTGCTCGCTTTGCCTTTTCATTTCTCCATCGCAGGCCCACGCCCAGAGAAGTCCTTGCTGATTTCGCTTCCCGTTCCTAGTTTTCTCTCTGTATGCATGGCATGAGGCTGCTCGGTGCAAGCTTAGGTGATCGTAGCGTCATGCAGTTGACGAATGCAATCGCTCATGCGCCAACGCAACAGATCTGATCTAGACTCCGTAATTCAGCGCGCTTGGGCTAGAGTAGTGCTGGGATGGGTGACCTCTGGGGAAGTCATGGGGTTGCACCCTCATTTTTCACTGCGCTTTTCTCGTTTCATCTTCATGGTTGGACGGTGATTACGCTTTATTAGCTGTTCTTCGTCGCAGGCTCAGGGCTGGAGCCATCTTTTCCCATTTCCTTTTTGGTTCCTGGTTTTCTCTCATTGCGCATGCCCACGCCCGGAGAAGTCCTTGCTCATTTCGCTTCCCGTTCCTAGTTTTCTCTCTCTATGCATGCCATTAGGCTGCCCGATGCAAGCTTAGGCGATCACAGCGTCATGCAGTTGACGAATGTAATCGTTCATGCGCCAACGCAACGGATCTGATCAAGACTTCGTAATTCAGCACACATGGGCTAGAAGTCGTGGGGTTGCACCCTCCTTTTTCGCTGCACTTTTCTAGTTTTGTCTTCATGGTTAGATTGTGCTTGTGGTTTATTAGCTATTCTTTGTCGCAGACTCAGGGTTGGAGCCGTCTTTTCCCATTTCCTTTTTGGTTCCTAGTTTTCTCTCATTGTGCATGCCATTACTTTGCGCAGTGCAAGTTAGAGTGGGGGCGGCGTCGTGCACTCAATGGGTGCGATCATAGCAGCGCTAATGCATTGGATCCAATCAGAACTCCATAATTAAGCGCGCTTCGGCTAGAGTAGTACTGGGATGGGTGACCTCTTGGGAGGTCCTAGTGTTGCACCCTCTTTATTTCCTTTAGCTTTTCTTGTACGTCTGTATTGTTCGCGGGTGCTCACTTTGCCTTTTCATTTCTCCATCGCAGGCCCACGCCCGGAGAAGTCCTTGCTCATTTCGCTTCCCGTTCCTAGTTTTCTCTCTCTATGCATGCCATGAGGTTGCCCGGCGCAAGCTTAGGCGATCGCAGCGTCATGCAGTTGACGAATGCAATCGTTCATGTGCCAACGCAACGGATCTGATCAAGACTCGATAATTCAGCGTGCTTGGGCTACAGTAGTGCTGGGGTGGGTGACCTCTCGGGAAGTCGTGGGGTTGCACCCTCTTTTTTTGCTGCACTTTTCTCATTTCGTCTTCATGGTCGGACGATGCTTGTGCTTTATTAGCTATTCTTTGTCGCAGGCTCAGGGCTCTTTGGTTCCTACTTTTCTCTCATTGCGCATGCCATTGCTTTGCGCGGTGCAAGTTAGAGTGGGGGCGGCATCGTGGACTCGACGGGTGTGATTATACTAGCACTAACACATCGGATCCCATCAGAACTCCATAATTAAGCATGCTTGGGCTAGAGTAGTACTGGGATGGGTGACCTCTCTGGAAGTCCTAGTGTTGCACCCTCTTTTTTTCCTTTCGCTTTTCTCGTATGTCTCTATTGTTCACGGGTGCTCTCTTTGCCTTTTCATTTCTCCATCGCAGGCCCACGCCCGGAGAAGTCCTTGCTCATTTTGCTTCCAATTCCTAGTTTTCTCGCTCTATGCATGGCATGAGGCTGCCCAGCGCAAGCTTAGGCGATCGCAGCGCCATGCAGTTGACGAATGTAATCATTCATCCACCAACGCAACGGATCTGATCAAGACTCCGTAATTCAGCGCGCTTCGGCTAGAGTAGTTCTGGGATGGGTGACCTCCTTTTTTGCACCCTCCTTTTTTGCTGCGCTTTTTTCATTTCGTCTTCATGGTCGGACGGTGCTTGCGGTTTATTAGCTGTTCTTCGTCGCAAGCTCAGGGCTAGAGCCGTCTTTTCCCATTTCCTTTTTGGTTCCTAGTTTTCTCTCATTGCGCATACCATTGCTTTGTGTGGCACAAGTTTGAGTGGGGGCAGCGTCGTGTACTCGACCGGTGCAATCATACCAGTGCTAATGCATTGGATCTCATCAGAACTCCGTAATCAAGTGCGCTTGGGCTAGAGTAGTACTGGAATGGGTGACGTCTCGGGAAGTCCTAGTGTTGCATCCTCTTTTTTTCCTTTTATTTTTCTCGTACATTTGTATCGTTCGAGGGTCCTCGCTTTGCCTTTTCATTTCTTCGTCGCAGGCCCACGCCCGGAGAAGTCCTTGCTCATTTCGCTTCCCGTTCCTAGTTTTCTCTCTCTATGCATGCGATGAGGCTGCCCGGCGCAAGCTTAGGCGATCGCAGCGTCATGCAGTTGACGAATGTAATCGTTCATGCGCCAATGCAACAGATCTGATCAAGACTCCGTAATTCAGTGCGCTTGGGCTAGAGTAGTGTTGGGATGGGTGACCGCTCGGGAAGTCGTGGGGTTACACCCTCGTTTTTCACTGCGCTTTTCTCGTTTCGTCTTCATGTTCGGACGGTGCTTGCGCTTTATTAGCTGTTCTTCATTGCAGGCTCAGGGCTGGAGCCATCTTTTCCCATTTCCTTTTTGGTTCCTGGTTTTCTCTCATTGCACATGCCATTGCTTTGCGCGGCGCAAGTTAGAGTGGAGGCGGCATCGTGCACTCGACAGGTGCGATCATACCAGCGCTAACGCATCGGATCCCATCAGAACTCCGTAATTAAGCGCGCTTGGGCTAGAGTAGTACTGGGATGGGTGACCTCTCGGGAAGTCCTAGTGTTGCACCCTCTTTTTTTCCTTTCGCTTTTCTCGTACGTCTGTATCGTTCGAGGGTGCTCGCTTTGCCTTTTCATTTCTCCGTCGCAGGCCCACGCCCGGAGAAGTCCTTGATCATTTCGCTTCCCATTCCTAGTTTTCTCTCTCTATGCATGCCATGAGGTTGCTCGGCGCAAGCTTAGGCGATTGCAGCGTCATGCAGTTGACGAATGCAATCGTTCATGCGCCAATGCAATGGATCTGATCAAGACTCCATAAGTCAGTGCGCTTGGGCTAGAGTAGTGCTGGGATGGGTGACCTCTCAGGAAGTCGAGGGGTTGCACCCTCCTTTTTCGCTACACTTTTCTTGTTTTTTCTTCATTATCGGACGGTGCTTGCACTTTATTAGCTGTTCTTCTTCGCAGGCTCANATGCTGCGCTTTTCTCATTTCGTCTTCATGGTCGGACGGTGCTTGCGCTTTATTAGCTGCTCTTCATTGCAGGATCAGTGCTAGAGCCGTCTTTTCCCATTTCCTTTTTGGTTCCTGGTTTTCTCTCATTGCGCATGCCATTGCTTTGCGCGGCGCAAGTTAGAGTGGGGGCGGCGTCGTGCACTCGACGGGTGCGATCATACCAGCGCTAACGCATCGGATCCCATCAGAACTCCGTAATTAAGCGCGCTTGGGCTAGAGTAGTACTGGGATGGGTGACCTCTCGGGAAGTCCTAGTGTTGCACCCTCTTTTTTTCCTTTCGCTTTTCTCGTACGTCTGTATCGTTCGAGGGTGCTCGCTTTGCCTTTTCATTTCTCCGTCGCAGGCCCACGCCCGGAGAAGTCCTTGCTCATTTCGCTTCCCGTTCCTAGTTTTCTCTCTCTATGCATGCCATGAGGCTGCCCGGCGCAAGCTTAGGCGATCGCAGCGTCATGCAGTTGACGAATGCAATCGTTCATGCGCCAACGCAACGGATCTGATCAAGACTCCGTAATTCAGCGCGCTTGGGCTAGAGTAGTGCTGGGATGGGTGACCTCTCGGGAAGTCGTGGGGTTGCACCCTCCTTTTTCGCTGCGCTTTTCTCGTTTCGTCTTCATGGTCGGACGGTGCTTGCGCTTTATTAGCTGTTCTTCGTCGCAGGCTCAGGGCTGGAGCCGTCTTTTCCCATTTCCTTTTTGGTTCCTAGTTTTCTCTCATTGCGCATGCCATTGCTTTGCGCGGCGCAAGTTAGAGTGGGGGCGGCGTCGTGCACTCGACGGGTGCGATCATACCAGCGCTAACGCATCGGATCCCATCAGAACTCCGTAATTAAGCGCGCTTGGGCTAGAGTAGTACTGGGATGGGTGACCTCTCGGGAAGTCCTAGTGTTGCACCCTCTTTTTTTCCTTTCGCTTTTCTCGTACGTCTGTATCGTTCGAGGGTGCTCGCTTTGCCTTTTCATTTCTCCGTCGCAGGCCCACGCCCGGAGAAGTCCTTGCTCATTTCGCTTCCCGTTCCTAGTTTTCTCTCTCTATGCATGCCATGAGGCTGCCCGGCGCAAGCTTAGGCGATCGCAGCGTCATGCAGTTGACGAATGCAATCGTTCATGCGCCAACGCAACGGATCTGATCAAGACTCCGTAATTCAGCGCGCTTGGGCTAGAGTAGTGCTGGGATGGGTGACCTCTCGGGAAGTCGTGGGGTTGCACCCTCCTTTTTCGCTACGCTTTTCTCGTTTCGTCTTCATGGTCGGACGGTGCTTGCACTTTATTAGCTGTTCTTCGTCGCAGGCTCAAGGCTGGAGCCGTCTTTTCCCATTTCCTTTTTGGTTCCTAGTTTTCTCTCATTCCGCATGCCATTGCTCTGCACGGTGCAAGTTAGAGTGGGTGCGGCGTCGTGCACTCGACGGGTGCGATCATACCAGCGCTAACGCATCGGATCCCATCAGAACTCCATAATTAAGCGTGCTTGGGCTAGAGAAGTACTGGGATGGGTGACCACTCGGGAAGTCCTAGTGTTGCACCCTCTTTTTTTCCTTTCACTTTCCTCGTACGTCTGTATCGTTCGAGGGTGCTAACTTTGCCTTTTGATTCCTCCATCACAGGCCCACGCCCGGTGAGGCTGCCCAGCGCAAGCTTAGGAAATTGCAGCGTCATGCAGTTGACGAATGCAATCATTCATGCGCCAACGCAACGGATCTGATCAAGACTCCGTAATTCAGCACGCTTGGGCTAGAGTAGTGCTGGGATGGGTGACCTCTCGGGAAGTCGTGGGGTTGCACCCTCCTTTTTCACTGCGCTTTTCTCGTTTCGCCTTCATGTTCGGACGGTGCTTGCGCTTTATTAGCTGTTCTTCATCGCAGGATCAAGGCTGGATCCGTCTTTTCCCATTTCCTTTTTGGTTCCTGGTTTTCTCTCATTGCGCATGCCATTGCTTTGCGCGGCGCAACTTAGAGTGGGGGCGGCATCGTGCACTCGACGGGTGCGATCATACCAGCACTAACGCATCGCATCCCATCAGAACTCCATAATTAAGTGCGCTTGGGCTAGAGTAGTACTGGGATGGGTGACCTCTTGATAAGTCCTAGTGTTGCACCCTATCTTTTTCCTTTCGCTTTTCTCGTACGTCTGTAGCGTTTGAGGGTGCTCGCTTTGCCTTTTCATTTCTCCATTGCAGGCCCACGCCCGGAGAAGGCCTTGCTCATTTCGCTTCCCGTTCCTAGTTTTCTCTCTCTATGCATGCCATGAGGCTGCCCGGCCGAAGCTTAGGCGATTGCAGCGTCATGCAGTTGACGAATGTAATCGTTCATGCGCCAACGCAACGGATCTGATCAAGACTCCGTCATTCAGTGCGCTTGGGCTAGAGTAGTGCTGGGATGGGTGACCTCTCGGGAAGTCGTGGGGGTGCACCCTCCTTTTTCGTTGCGCTTTTCTCGTTTCATCTTCATGGTCGGATAGTGCTTGTGCTTTATTAGCTGTTCTTTGTCGTAGGCTCAGGGTGGAGCTGTCTTTTCCCATTTCGTTTTTGGTTCCTACTTTTCTCTCATTGTGCATACCATTGCTTTGCGCGGTGCAAGTTAGAGTGGGGACAGCGTCGTGCACTCGACGGGTGTTATCATACCAGTGCTAACGCATCGGATCCCATCAAAACTCTGTAATTAAGCGCGCTTGGGCTAGAGTAGTACTGGGATGGGTGACCTCTCGGGAAGTCCTAGTGTTGCACCCTCTTTTTTTCCTTTTTCTTTTCTTGTACGTCTGTATCGTTCGAGGGTGATCGCTTTGCCTTTTGATTTCTCCGTCGCAGGCCTACACGCGGAGAAGTCCTTGCTCATTTCGCTTCCTGTTCCTAGTTTTCTCTCTCTATGCATGCCATGAGGCTGCCCGGCGCAAGCTTAGGTGATCGCAGCATGATGCAGTTGACGAATGCAATCGTTCATGCACCAACGCAACAGATCTGATCAAGACTCCGTAATTCTCCGCGCTTGGGCTAGAGTAGTGTTGGTATGGGTGACCTCTCGGGAAGTCGTGGGGTTGCACCCTCCTCTTTCACTGCGCTTTTCTCGTTTCGTCTTCATGGTCGAACGGTGCTTCCGCTTTATTAGCTGTTCTTCGTCGCAGGCTCAGGGCTGGAGCCGTCTTTTCCCATTTCCTTTTTGGTTCCTGGTTTTCTCTCATTGCGCATGCCATTGCTTTGTGCGGCTCAAGTTTAAGTGGGGGCGGCGTCGTGCACTCGACGGGTGCGATCATACCAGTGCTAACGCATCGGATCCCATCAGAACTCCATAATTAAGCGCACTTGGGCTAGAGTAGTACTAGGATGGGTGACCTCTCGGGAAGTCCTAGTGTTGCCCCCTCTTTTTTTCCTTTCGCTTTTCTCGTACGTCTATATCGTTCGCGGGTGCTCGCTTTGCCTTTTCATTTCCTCGTCGCAGGCCCATGCCCGAAGAAGTTCTTGCTGATTTTTCTTCCCGTTCCTAGTTTTCTCTCTCTATGCATGCGATGAGGCTACCCGGCACAAGCTTAGGAAATTGCAGCGTCATGCAGTTGACGAATGCAATCATTCATGCGCCAACGCAACGGATCTGATCAAGACTCCGTAATTCAGCACGCTTGGGCTAGAGTAGTGCTGGGATGGGTGACCTCTCGGGAAGTCGTGGGGTTGCACCCTCCTTTTTCACTGCGCTTTTCTCATTTGGCCTTCATGGTCGGACGGTGCTTGCGCTTTATTAGCTGTTCTTCGTCGCAGGATCAAGGTTGGATCCGTCTTTTCCCATTTCCTTTTTGGTTCCTGGTTTTCTCTCATTGCGCATGCCATTGCTTTGCACGGCGCAAGTTAGAGTGGGGGCGGCATCGTGCACTCAATGGGTGCAATCATACCAGCACTAATGCATTGCATCCCATCAGAACTCCATAATTAAGCACGCTTGGGCTAGAGTAGTACTGGGATGGGTGACCTCTTGGGAAGTCCTAGTGTTGCACCCTCTCTTTTTCCTTTCGCTTTTCTCGTACGTCTGTATCGTTTGAGGGTGCTCGCTTTGCCTTTTCATTTCTCCATTGCAGGCCCACGCCCGGAGAAGTCCTTGCTCATTTCGCTCTCCGTTCCTAGTTTTCTCTCTCTATGCATGCCATGAGGCTGCCCGGCCGAATCTTAGGCGAACGCAGCGTCATGCAGTTGACGAATGTAATCGTTCATGCACCAACGCAACGGATCTGATTTAGACTCCGTCATTCAGCGCGGTTGGGCTAGAGTAGTGCTGGGATGGGTGACCTCTCGGGAAGTCGTGGGGTTGCACCCTCCTTTTTCGTTGCGCTTTTCTCATTTCATCTTCATGGTTGGACAGTGCTTGTGCTTTATTAGCTGTTCTTTGTCTTAGGCTTAGGGCTGGAGCCGTCTTTTCCCATTTCGTTTTTGGTTCCTACTTTTCTCTCATTGTGCATACCATTGCTTTGCGCGGTGCAAGTTAGAGTGGGGGCAGCGTCGTGCACTCGACGGGTGCTATCATACCAGTGCTAACGCATCGGATCCCATCAAAGCTCCGTAATTAAGCACGCTTGGGCTAGAGTAGTACTGGGATGGGTGACCTCTCGGGAAGTCCTAGTGTTGCACCCTCTTTTTTTCCTTTTGCTTTTCTTGTACATTTGTATCGTTCGAGGGTGATCGCTTTGCCTTTTGATTTCTCCGTCGCAGGCCCACACGCGGAGAAGTCCTTGCTCATTTCGCTTCCTGTTCCTAGTTTTCTCTCTCTATGCATGCCATGAGGCTGCTCGGCGCAAGCTTAGGTGATCGCAGCGTCATGCAGTTGACGAATGCAATCGTTCATGCGCCAATGCAACAGATCTGATCAAGACTCCGTAATTCTGCGCGCTTGGGCTAGAGTAGTGTTGGGATGGGTGACCTCTCGGGAAGTCATGGGGTTGCACCCTCCTTTTTCACTGTGCTTTTCTCGTTTTGTCTTCATGGTCAAACAGTGCTTCCGCTTTATTAGCTGTTCTTCGTCGCAGGCTCAGGGCTGGAGCCGTCTTTTCCCATTTCCTTTTTGGTTCCTGGTTTTCTCTCATTGCGCATGCCATTGCTTTGTGCGGCTCAAGTTTAAGTGGGGGCGGCATCGTGCACTCGACGGGTTCGATCATACCAGTGCTAACGCATCGGA